>OMLM01003017.1:36354-56494 GCA_900302695.1 Helostoma temminkii | reverse complement strand
GGCTGAATTGTTACTGTTTCACCCTGTAGAGAGAGAGAGAGAGAGAGAGAGAGAGAGAGAGAGAGAGAGAGAGAGAGAGGAAGAAGAACAAGGAGAAACAAGACACAAAGTTAATGACATGCAATGGTGGTATATGAATGCTAGGAAGAGGAGAGGAGAGATTTCTCAAGCACAAGTAGCATTACCAAAGCAGATAGATAGACTATCTGAAATACCAATAATGCAGTGTGGTACAATGCAAGGTACCACACTGTACCACAGGTAAGAGTTTGATGTTTCCAGGTATCCAGGTATCCAGGTATCCAGGACACTGTAGATGAACACAGTTTCTGGGGCAAGTTGCCATTGTGAGTTGGCAAGGTGAGTTACCAGGTTGTGTTGTCAGAGCCTAGAATCCACAGGGATTTTACAGAGCATCCTTCGATGACAATTCAGTGGTTTCTGGGATGTTGCCTTCATGCAAATGACCAGTAAAACAAAGTGGCCAGGATGCTGAAAGAAAATACTGAGTAGGCACAAACGAGAGAAGAGTGCACTCATTCCTCAGAGGGACAAGCCTAATGAACTGGGACATGTGACCTGGCAAAATATAAAACTTATCACTGACTCATGTTTTCTTCAGGGGGACAAATCTTAAGACTGCAGCAATCCACTTGAAAGAAATGATTTAGAAAGCCACCAACTGAAAGTGATGCATCCAGAGATAGTGACTCATAATATCTTCGATTTATTCTTGAGTCATAGTGGTAAATAATGAGGCAGAAGATCTTAAAAAGACCACATTGTTTCATTACATAAACGAATATTCTATTGTATTGCATGGGTGAACTTTATGCACTGTTTTGGCAACAGAATAACAACATTCTTGTGAGAATACCAATATTTCTACAGCAATTTTAGTCGATGAAAGAATACTGTTGTAACATTGCAAGTCATGCTCACACTCCACTACTGTTTGAAATAAACAACTTTGTTATACTAGCTAGAATCTTGATTAATCACTTCATTTTCAACCCTATTAATTACACTTGTTATGGAATAAATCCAGACATTCTGCTAACTTTATATATACTGTGTATATTTTTAGATTTTATAATGGGACTCAAAGTCAGCTGGGATATGGGTTATGTCAGTTTTGACATCTGTGACATCACATATCATTTACTAATGTGAATGCACTACTAAACCCCATTTAAGATTACTGTAGTGTGGGATTGGGACACAGCTACTTTAGCTCTGTGCCTTTCTGAGGTGCTGCAATATTAAGTCTCCTCCATCGTTCTGAACCATTCAAAAGGTCTTTCCATACTATCTAAACATTCAAAACCAGTCTTGCTTTCAGTGTTTTACTGCATCAGACTCTGCACCTAGATTAGGTTTATACTGTAGCATTTAAAAAAATTCAGAATATGTGATGTTAAATTAAAGTATGTTTCAGATGAATAACACAATTATATCATAGATTTCACTGTGGTTGTATTACAGAATAAAAATCATTTGGTTTTATTGCCAGGATCTGTACTTCCCACCCACCCACACACCATTAGACAAGTTTGCCTTCTCTCTTCAAATGTTTCTTCCTCTGTTTGTGGCCTTTGGACAGAGCTGAAGTTTTTCCTTAGAGTCTCACACACATCAAAGTAGTCAGGTTACACAGAGAAGAACTGACAGAATGAGAGAGAGCACAGATAAACAGCGGAAAAGAAAGCTAGAGAGAGAATGTACTGTAAGTCTCATCAGTTGGATGTATTTCTGTTTCTACATTCCCTCACATGCTGGCGAATGGCACACCGCCTCTTCATCTGCCTCACCATCCACTCCCACACACACACACTAAAAATGCTTTTCCTATAGTTCTGAAGACAATCATTGACAAAATGCATTCACTACCTGTTTACTGTCACCACTAAAAGCCTAACTATTTAAACTTAAATCTAATTCTAATGTGAAGCCTAAAA
Source organism: Helostoma temminkii (assembly GCA_900302695.1). Lineage (NCBI taxonomy): Eukaryota > Metazoa > Chordata > Actinopteri > Anabantiformes > Helostomatidae > Helostoma > Helostoma temminkii. The sequence continues at coordinate 54,536 of OMLM01003017.1, read as the reverse complement.
CTGCATATTGATATTCAAACAGCTCTTTGCAAATGTGATTTGGAACTAAGAAATTGATCCTTATAACAAGAATGAGATAAGCTGCAAATTTACTTGCTGTTATTAGTCATTTGTTTCCCTCTTTTTGTAACTTTTCTTTTATTTTTTCCCATATATACTTGCCCCTATTTCCATCGGCTTTCACACCCATTCATCCATTTTGTCTTCTAAGCTATGTTTTCTTTACATATAAACCCTAAGTTGCACCATCCCCCTTTTTGTCTAGTTTTGTTTGCCCATCTTCTCCATTGTGCCTATGTCCTCATTATCCTTTCTCCATCTCCATCACCCATGACGCTCAAGTTCAGCACCCTGTGTTAATTTTTCCTGACAGTGAATTGTGGTGAAAATAGTTCCCATTGCAGAGCGGCCTGTCCTGGGATTCAGATAGATACAGTAGAACATGATGGGAAGGATCGTCAGCCTAGAAACTGTCTGGTCTGGGAAACCGAAGCCAGTACAGAAGGTAGAAAAATAATTACATTGGCAACTACTGGTGTAGCACATACAAATATATAGTATACTGTATAACAGCAAAGTCGGCTTCTTCTTGTGATACATTTTATCCATCCTTGTGAAATCCATGTGAAATGTACAAACAGTTCACTGAGCTTTAAGGCAATATATGTATGTATAGCAATGTATCTATTAGTAGTAAAAAACAAATGCATAATATGCTATGGGCTGCTCTTTATTCATTGCTATTGTTTTCATTGAGTCATTTATATAAACAAAGTTGTGCAGAATTTTTTTTTCTAATATTAATGACACTGACTAATGAATAGATTGAAATCCTTGTTACCATAGCTTTTCCCTGCACAGCTTTTCACAAAACAATGTGAAATGACATTTACATTTAGTCATTTGGCAGAGGCTTTTATTCAAATTGACTTACACGTGAGGCACAAAAAACTAAGTCTGGGAGCATACACTGAAGGTAAAGTGCTATATGAGAAGAGTTTAAGTTTCACACAAAGTGACATAGTGCAAACAATGGTGGGTGTTGCAGTAGTCAAGGTGGCATATAACTAACGCCCCCATAAGTTGTTGGGTAGCGTGTTCTAAAAGGTAGGGTCTGATCTTTCTGATATTGTAGAGGGTGTATCTTCATGCCAGAGAGATGGATAAGTTGTGTTGTAGGGAAGGTTTGGATGAAAAGACTAGGGGTTCTGTTTTGAACAGACTGAGATATCTCTCTCTTGCCAAAGCAGAAATGTCAGAAAGACAGGCAGAAATAAGTGATGAGACAGTGGAGTCATCTGGTGGAAAGGACAGGAAGAGTTGTGTGTTGTAATCATAGAAATGGAAGGAGAAGCTGTGTGAGCAGATGATAGATTGAAGGCATATATTGTATATGGATAAGAGAAGAAGACCAAGAACAGAGCCTCGTGGTACACCTGTGAAGAGGAAATGAGTGTTGGATACTTGTTTCTGCCAGCATACCTTGAAGGTTTGCCCTTGTAAGTAGTATCTTATCCAGCTGAGAGCTGTGAGAGATACCCAGTTTGGAAAGTTTAGACACCAGCCTTTGCAGCCTAGCACAATTGCACAACAGTCAAGATCATTGTTTCATTAAAAAGACTACTCATTCCAGGGTTTTGGCTAGAAATGGATAAAGGGAGACAGGTCACGGACCTGTTTGGATGCGGTGAAGAAAGTGTCAGTTGTGAGCGATATATTGATGATGTGTGTGATGGCTACAGTTAATGTGGGTGCAATTACTTGAAGGAGATTAGAAGGGATAGGATCTAAATAACAAGTGGTCGGATCAGAGAGTGGTGCATTGTTCTCTGATTATATCCATGAGCTAAAACAAAAGTAGGAGTGGGACTAAGGACTAGTTTGAGATTGAATGTGATCAGGAGTGCAGGACATCAGCAGCATAGGGGTTGTTAAGGTGGATGTTCATGTCACCTAAGACAATAAGAGAACTGCCATCTTGAGGGAAGTGTCATAGCAGCATATCAAGTTCATCACCGAAACTGCCCAGCTGACCTAGAGGCAGATAGATCCCAATCAAGTGGATTGTAAACGGCGCAGTAATCCAGATGGCATGATATTTAAAGCATGTGAGATTGTTGAGAAGGCCTGTGGTGGTAAATTTCCAGTTACCAGTAAAGAGAAGTCTGGTCCTGCCTCTCTGCCTGGATGCACAGGGACTATGTGAGAAAGTGTAGTCTCCGAGAGGGAAAGGTGTCATCTTCTGTTAGAGCAACAATTCCCAGTTTGCAAACTTTCAGAAATCAATAAAATGGACAGAAAATAGGGTGGAAGAAACAAAACAGAGCAGGAGAAAAGAATATTTTAAGTACAAAAGATAATGTGGTGTCCTACTGTGTCCTTGCTCAGTGAACTTGTGCAGGTAGACTTGCAGGTCTTTACACAAGTAGGTCTTCACACAAAGAGGGCTGAACACAAGGGCTGACTTTTCTGCTGACTCTCCAGCGAAACAGATGCCTTATATATCTTGTCAACTGCCTTCAATGTACTCCACAGCTAGCATCTTATCTCTTCAGCACAACCATTACAAATATGCTAAAGTCATTTATATAATCTGCTAATCTTCCCCACAGCATTTCACAGCACACACATACAAAAAACAGACAGACTTGCATACATACACAAAAACTACATAGATTCACCTGACAATCCTACATGCACTCCCCCAAATTTACACACTGGTGTACACTGGTGTTATTAGTGTTGTCTGCCTTACACAGATCAGATTCAACTGTACTTTGGCGTTGGACACTGAGTGTGTCTGTTCATAGCTAAGACAGCGTCTCGGCCAAAAGTCTAATTCCTGCACATTCAGAATCTGCAATCTGATTAGAGCTCTAAATTGCTTTTCCACTCAACCTCTTAGTGGTTTAATAATTTCTGACTCGCCCAACACCCTATCTCAGTTCCTTTCACCATCTCTCTCTTTCTCTGTATCTGATTCACCTCGTTTCTATCTTTGTAATTACCTCTCTCCTTCCTTTTCTCGCTTTCTTTCCTTACCACTCCCTTCCACCCCACTCTGCTAAAACTCTCCTTCTACCACTAATGCTGGTGTGTTATATATTCACTTCTTTTCAAATCTTTTCAAAATGTTTTTACCTTAGTGACTTCATTACACACCATTTTTCTCTCTCACTCTTCTTCTACTCTTCTTCTTTATTTGTCCTTCAGGGTTTTATTGTTTTTTCTTATCACCATCTTTTGCTTTCTATTTCTTTTTCTTTTTCTTTATCCACACCAGTCACACTGGACCAGTCAGGATGTTCTCCATTCTTTCCACACTCACCCCATTAGCCCATTAGAAGCTGCAGAAAGATGTACATTACTCTGGTCTCAAGGGGCAGCCTATCACTTTCACTATAGCCAGAGAGCCTTAGAGAATGGCATGCACTCAAGGCAAGGGGCATGCCTTGTTAGGTGTGTCTCAAGCTTGAACGATTAGCAATTACACTGTCTGGCTAAACTTCCTGGGACTTGGAGCCAGCACTCATATCCAATCAGTTATCAGAATGAAGCTGCTTTCCCCCAAAATGTGACTGGTGGATTTTCCTGTATTTGAAAATAAATATGTAGGCTGACATCTAAAATCAGAAAACTATTTTTATTTTGTGTTTTTAACAGAATACATGCATCATTGTTTGTCTAAAGAACTGTAGCACCTGGCCTTACCACCCTTACAATATAAACTTGTCTGACAGTGTTCAGTGCTGTGCCTGTAATATATTCCTTTTATATGCCTCCTGTAAAATATGTACAACACTTTCATAATTCTGCTTTGTAAAGCATTTCTGTCTCATTAAGCAATATGACCAGAGTAACAAAGAGGAGGTTGTAGAATGGTCAAAGTGATATGAACTGCAAGTGTCTTATTTTTTAATGATAATGGTTGGCTTGGTGATTGATGATGACTGTGAGGAAATTCTCCTTTGACCAGCCATCCTCCAGAACCTCCAGAACTCAAGATACTGTATTCAAAACAGCTTGTGTCTTGATGATCTATGTGTACATATGTGCCATTTAGTTACAAATCACAAATGAATTGAAATGCTAATGACAGAGAACTTTGAACACAGGTGGAATAGGCCAGCCTGGCTGTGATAATCTGCATCACTCTTCATCTCTGACTTAAATGTCCACACCATTTGGCCAACTCAGCCTTGTTTAGCATCAGCCATCATGCAAAATCACACATACAAGCTCCTTTCATCTCTGCCCACCTCTCCCTCTACCTTTCATAACCTAAATCTTTTCCGTGCCCCTTGCCACTCTTCGGCTCGCTGATCTGTTTCTTGGGCAGCAAAGTGATGGATTTGTTTTCATCAGACCTTGTGACCTCCCCTTTGGCCAGGCACTGGTTGAGCTGCCCAGACTGCGAATAACATTTAGTCCTTAGTCCCCCTCAACATTCCATCTCTGCAAGGACCGTAGATGACCTTTAAACTCTCAAACGCCACTGGCATATTTACTCTGCTGATACAACACAAATATAGGCAGAGATGAAGGGAGGGTAGAAATTAAGTCAAGAGGGGGTGGTAATTTTAGAGGCAAGGGTGTATAGGGCAGGTTCATGCCCTGCCCATTCATCACTGTCAGAGGTTTATGGAGCTGACTGTCACATAGCTAAGTATGAACAGAAATAAATATGTCAAAAAATACTTTACATCAAGCATAAGGGTAGCAGGCATGACTTTAAACACATAAGATCAAGAGCATTGTTTTGTTATCTTGTTAGTTTAAATACAGTGTATTAATACTGGCATTGTGTCTTTATGTGTCTGAGGCAATCACACATTAATTCAATTTGGATTGTAAGTTGAAACCTTTGTGGCCTGTGGTCAGCAATCACAAACCTCCTTGTCCTTACGTTTGACCATTATTTGTCATTCAGATTCCATTAATCATTTCAAGATAGAGAAAATGTTTTATCTTTTCAAACTGGTTTTAGTTTATATGCAGATGGAGTAGTACACAATGTATAGTTACTAATGGATGAGCTGCATTGGAAAATATCCTGCAGCACTGAAACAGTGGTTTGAATGAGTAAGATTTGTCTGATCTGTCTGGTTTCTCAAGGGATAACTCCCCAGAATGTCACATCAAAATTTGTTTACTTGCCATAGTTCAACCCAGCACAACTCAGGCTATGAAAGCAGTTGTTTAATGTTATATTTGTTGCTCTGTGGAGAAATTTATCAAATCTGAGAAAATGTCATCAATGTTTTCCCTGGGCTTGGATCTGGAGTCTACAAATTAATAACATAAAATTTGTGTTATACACTGTGGAATTTGTAACATGGCTTGCAGACATCTTTAACAAAATGGTTATTTTGACTTGTGTTATGGGAACTGTACGAGCTTGAGTCACATGTGGCAAAGAGTCAAATGTCTATATTTCTACTTCTGCTGTTATTATTCATTTTAAAAAATACCTCTCAAGTTTCCCTCAAGTGTTATTTTGTCAGTGCTTGAAACATTCAGCTATAAGTTTACACTGATGTAGTGAGAAAGTCCTAAGGTTCTTGTGTGTAGCTAATTTGTACAACATAAAACCAGCATTCCCTAATCATAGAAATGAAAAAAACAAAAATACATGTTTCCAAAAATACAGGGGTACAACACTGAATGTGCAGTTGTCACAGTACTTATATAAAAGCATTCTACTCACAGTGTCCAAGCTACTTCTCAGTTTATTCTCCTACAGTGCTTCACATAATAGTGTCTGTCAATGGCAGGCATACAAATTTGGCCCCCTGCAGTAGCACAAGATATATACTTCATCATGACAAGCCCTTAGACCCTTGCAATTGTTCTGCCATCACTTGAGCTTTCTTTCTGTCTCATCCTGTCAATCTCTCCTCCCTCTCTTCCCGTCTTTCTTGGTTATATTTGCTTGATCTGCTTGATCTTTCAGAGCCACTCTATGACAAGTCTTCATCTCCCTCTGTTATTTATTGGTCCAGGCAAGTCATTGCAAAGATGTCCTAAACAAATGTTAGAGAGGGCTGTGTGGGTGAATGGAGGAAGAGGGCATGCTCCTTCAATTCCACTCCCTCTATGTCTCCTCATATATCAGCACTAAAAATGTCAGACACACTCACTGCTCTCTTTCTCTTTCTGTATATTTGTCTGGCTCTCTCTGCAGAGGCACATTCCCCACTGCTGCCTGTGGTTTTGACGTGCACCAAGCTTGTTTAGGCTATTGATAAGAAGGCTTGTCATTGATGTGTGGTCAAAGTGTTCCTCTGTGAAAGTTAGCGATGACTGTTTTGACAGCAGATAAGGTGGAAGGTGGGTGTCTGAATGCTAATGCTTGCCAAAAAAGTCAGCAGCTCCTTTCATCTACGGAGAGCAGGGATGAAGCACAGGAGGTGAATTGGGGTGTCTGGTAGAACAGGCAAGAACTTCAGGTGGTGTTGTTTATCCCTACACATCTTTCAACTACTCTTTGACCCATTTATGTCTGCCTGTACCATGTTAGTAATACCTAGTAAGCTCAAATACTTATTGTATTCATATATGCTATCAGCACCCAAATGAAGAATTGCTGTTTCTGTATGCACATAAACACACACACAGAAGCATTTAAATGCCCTTGGTTGTGCATTACACACAGAGATAATTACTATGAGCAATCCTATTACTTTCTCTTTGTATTGTAGTCAGTTTTCCCATTTCCTTGTAATATTCTGAGAAAAGCAAACCAATTACAAGGGACTACTGTTCCAATTACATAAACAGTGATATCTAGCTTTGCTGTTGCAGCTGGTTGAATGGTTCTTGTTATGTTTAGCTGTTGCTTCATTCCTCACCTCAAACAGGAAACAGACACCGGAAATTAAGAAGGTCAAGTGCCTTCTAAAATAACCCCTAAGATTCAGCATCTTTTATTGGTAAGCCATTGACAAGGAGCACAATGGATTAAGGCCAAAAGAAAAGAACGGAACAAAGAAAAAACAAAGTAACAAATGAAGGAAGGGAACTGAAAAGGGAAACAATCAAGGAGCACAGACAGAGAGCTGAAACTCTCATGTCAACCCCAGCAAATCTGTAAATGTGGTACACGAACACAGCCATTAAGGTTACAACCTCACTTCCCTGGGTTTATTGGTAGGTTCTTGAGAGCAGCATGTTGGGGTCAAGCACAACGTTGTGCCAGCAGTGAGCCAGACTCCTGACTCACCTTAAGAATCAATTTTCACATTAAAGCCAGGTGAAGGAATAGCTCATTCCATTTTCTAAATGTTCACATCATTGATCTGGGTCTTGAGTACTTTCTGATAAATGGGCTTAGCTTGCAAGTTGCACACACACATACATAGCGATGGGCATCCTGTTTGCCAGCTATTTAAGTACAGGAAAAAAATAAAAAGGCAGTGGCAATAAATCTCTTCTAATTAAGAAATAACAATGTTTTCTATGATTTTTTACAACACATCTAACTTTCAAATGATATACTTAAAATAATGTTGAATGCCTGATGTTGTTTTGATGGTAACAAAACAGATGATAATGTACAATTCAGTAATTACTTCAACAGACCTGACTGGTTTTGTGTTTCTCTTATCAAAAGGAAACATGCAGGCAACTGCATTTAGAATATTTTTTTAAATAATAGTTTTTGAGTTTCTGAGAATTTTTGAACACACTAAAAAGGAAAGAGTGCTGGGATGTAATTGATGCAGTGTAAATGTTGATCAAAACTATAATTTCGTATTGAGTCAAGAAATGTCAAAACATCAAAATGACTCAACAAAGATAGATACTATTAGTGAATGATGCTAAGCAACTGCAGTTCAGTAAAAAAAAATACTATATTGGAGTTACAACAAAATAATCACAAGATGTAAGATGGCTTAAGATCAATCTGCTTGAACTTACGTTAAAAGATTAATTTCCACAATTGAGGCTGGTACATCCTGTTTACTACATTTCTTACTACTAATAAGATTAAATAGGAACAGCGGTCTTGATGAAAATATTATACTATATCAACTTTGCCAAACATCTGTTTGAAGAATGGCTTTCATATTTTCACTGTGCTTTCTAATCAGGCATTGAAACATACAGATCTATCAAATCCACCCCTGTGATTGATTGAACTTGTTCACAGCAAAAACAATGTTCCAAAGTTGAGAATAATCATTTACTCATTGAGACAGTTCTGAAAAACAAGACGCCATTTTTTTAATATAGAGACTATTATTGTGGAAATCTTGTGATATACTCAGACAGGTATAAACAATTACATGTGTTCATTTCTGGCCTTGGAAACAGTAGGATTGAAGACCCACCCTACTGTAATCTGTGATCCTCCTCAAAATTATATCTCATATATAATGTAGCAGTCACCATTTGCTGCGACTGAAACACTTTTAATTTTTCTCAAGCTCACTCCTACACAGTCTGATGCAATAGTTTTCCAGCATTTATGTTAGTCAGTTTGTCGAAGACCACCTGCAGCTTCAATCTTTATTCCCACAGGTTTGACATTTGTTTTGGTTGGTTCTCCAAAAGGAGTTGTGCACACTCACTTTTTCACACTAAAAAAAAAATTTACTGTAGTTTTCAGTTATTTAATTTGTTCAGAGTCTAATCACTTGTTTAATCACTTATACCATCCTGAACTGAATAATGAGGTATAGAAAATGAATGGAAAAATATAAATTCATACAAAGGCATGTAGGTCAACAACATTTGTCATCTCACAAGAGACTGGGGCCAGTTGTTGTATACTGTACACTAGAGCACATCCCGACTGTCATTGGGTGAGAGGCTGGGTACACACAGGTTGCAAGTGTACCACATATCTGACATGCAGAGAAAGACAACCGTTCACAGTCACAGCTATGGGCAATTTAGAGTCACCCAAAGACATGCGGTCTTTGCATTGGTGGGAGGAAGCTGGAGTACCTGGAGAAAACCCACACAGGCACAGGAATAGCAAGCAAACTCCACACAGAAAGGCACCAGGTCGATCAATGGATTTGAACCCAGGTCACATCTAGCTGTGAAGTTGTGCAGTGCTAACTACTACACCACTGTGAACCTTTGGAATAACAAGAATAATAAATTATATGACAAAGATTTACTAGAGATTTATTTCAGCAGTACTTACTTACATTACCCTCAAAAGGAAAAGTAGATTGCTATAGGCACTGCTCTGCGCTGGAAGTTGTAGTGCTATGGTATCAATTTGATCAGGTTTAGTGGCTGAGGTGGTAAGATGACAAACATGATGCTTATAAACTGGGATGACCCTAACATCAGCTAATGCTTCTGTGGGTGAAGAAAAAGCGTGGAAGTCTCTAAATGATGCATGATTTGCCATTTGCTGCATCCCTAATAAATAATAATCATCATAAAAGAGTGTGGGTGCGTGCAACCACAAGGAAGATAGTAATGTGTTCCTGTACTGTAGTGGCTCCTGTATTGACGATACTGCACCACAGAGTTGTTTACTGGAGCCTGAATCACAGAACTGACAGCTTTGTGAAGCATATGAATACACAGGACATCTAAATGGAAAATACCTTGAGCACTTTAAACTAGTTCCAGTGTATCTCCACAAACATATCCATGCTCTTCCTCCAAGTCACTTCCTCTGTAAATGAAGTTTCAGTGGAGTGTTAAAGTCTGTGTGGGAAGCTTTGCCCCACTCTCGCTTTTTCATTTTCTCCATTTCTCCTTTGTTGGAAGCTCTGTTTCTTCTTCTTTTTCTTCTTCTTTCACCATCTCTCATTCGCTTTCTGCCTCATTCTGTTTTGAATTCATATGAAAACCTCTCTGCCTCCCTCCTGCTCTCAGGCCTCTCTGCAGCTGCTAAAGTGAACCTTATCTTATTTGCATTCTTAATGAGGGCTCTTTGAAAGGCACTCTGTTGTAACAGTGCAGGCTGGGGCAATAAAATATACAATACAAACAAAACATACATAGTGGGCCCTTTTAAGAAAAGTCATCTGAATATTGAGTTACTAGAGAGAGAGGTAGTGCCAAGATGCTCTTTTTTAAATTCCCAATTTCATTTTTAAAATTAGTGCATTAAAATAATCTCAGTCCATTTGCCCAAATTCAGCCTGAATTTTAGTCTCTAAAGTCTTCATTTGCATCAAATTACTCAAAATATAGTGAGCTCAGAAGATGATGGATGTCAAATGTTCACTTTGTTCTGGGGGGAAACTCTTCTCAAGAAAACAGTGTGATTGATATGCAATAGTAGACAACATACAGCACATTACACCAAGCAGTAAACAAAATGATAAGGTTTCAGTTAAGTGATGCCAGCTCCTTACTAAGCTTATGTTACACCATTGTTCTAGGCAGGGAGAATGTTAAGCCTCGTCTCCTTCATAAAGTACAGATAACTTTTGTGGTAAACGCTTTTTAAAATTGTCAGGCTTAACTCAAGAAATTATTATAATGGTATGGGATGTGTTTGTGTGTGCATGTCAGTGCATTAAATCTGCTTATCATTTCTTTCCTTTGAAACTTAATTGTGAGGCACAGTAAACACGTGAATGCTATCTAAGAACTTTTTTTGTGTGGAAATGTTTTGTACCATTTGTAACTTCTAAATATTGCTGCACATTCGCTGAATGGGGAAATATGCAGCTGTTTGCCAAGTAGTTTACCATGTCAACTTTATGACCTGATCATTTTTGTGTTTACAGTTGTTTTCTGTTGCAACCCTGTCTCTTGAAAATTACGTTTCTATACAACCAAACTGCAACCTTGATTATGTTTTTGTAGTCAAATGCAATCATTATGTTATCAGGCAACATATTTTGTGAATAAATGAAAGGTCACATAACAGGAATTGACAAGGAGATGGTTGGGGTGGATGATGGTTGTATAATGTGTAGGACTGGTAATCTGCAGACCTGAGTTTGAGACCAAAGTCCTAAAAAAATATTCCAAAATATTAATTAATGAAACTAATAGACCAATGCATCTTTAATTCGTTACACAAAATGCCTTTTCAATACATGGTTGGAAAAAATCTGATGCCATAGCTGCTGATATTTACCTGCATGTGTGCATTTGGTGGGGCTACATAGGAATTTCATAGAACAACGCATTTTTATTTTAAACAAATTTTTTTTCTTTCATACATATAGTATTTATATACACTTATTTTAAAAAGTGAATAACAGCAAATTGCATGTATAGGTATACAGTGGTAATGAGACTATTAAGACACTAGAAAGATGGGGTATCTCAGAATATTTTCTAATTTTATCATATAATTTGGACAGATCTAATCACTTTTCTAAAATAGGGATTAAATTTGTTTTTCCCTCCAGGATGCTGGATGGAAATGTTATTTTCATCCACCTGTAATAAATCAAGAGTGTGCATTCTGTAGTATACACACTTAAAATATTTTAATTGATTGTTTGTTTTGATAAAAAGATTGTACCTGACAAGAAGACTTTGTTTCCAACTTTGGTAAGCAGCAATACCCCAGTGAGAGCGAAGGGAATTGTCCTTCTGCAATTTGTCTGTTTCTATTACCATGCATAATTTAAAACATGGGGCTATTTTAGGGGCATTGTGCAGCCTGGCAAGCGCACAGGCAGAGGGGGAGCCAAGTGAATCTGAGTACAAGACTAATGATGGTAATGGCTGCAATTATATATATATAGCCATGTTCTCATTTGGCTTACAAAGTCACTCCCTTCTCCATAGCTGTCCCTGCGTATGTCCTTTTATCTTCAACACACTTTGAAAGACAGCCACCTTATCTTTGCCTCTACCTGCTTTTTTTATTGCAGACAGTTGAGAGGAGAAGGTTCTAAGTTATCTCAGTTTTGCTAGCCTTTCTACAGCCAGTGTGCTATAGAGTGTGTGACACCAATAAGACAGAGCTGCACTGTCATCAACTGTCACCTGGCTCACTGTTTGAAATCTGTAGTGTTTTAAAAAGAGCTTTCTAGAGATATAAACATTTTCCAACTGTCACAGCGATTTCGTTTTATAGGAGTTGGTCTTTAAACTACATTTGACAGGATTTTGGGGGAATATATAGACTTGTTATAAACAATCAGGAAGCATGACTGAAAAGAATTACCATCTGTCCTGTCATACATTCTGGTTCAACAGAATTCAGTTGTTGGGCGTAGTCATTTGTGCTGAAAACAAGAGATGAATGTGAAGTTGAAAGTGCAAAAACTGCCTTTTTATCTGCAGTGAACAAATGGTGTGTTCAAAAGCTTTTTTATTTCATTTACTGTATTCCTTGTTCTTACAAAGCAGTCATTTGGTAAATATGAGCATAATGTGTTCAGTTTGATATTACAGTTCACTTCTGGTAACTGCTCTTAATTATAACAATACAATACCTTTACCTTTGATTATAGTGCTTAGTGCTTTGATTTATTTGCTTGCGTTTTGCAAAGCTGACTAAAACTTCAATCATCCTGTTCCTTATAGTACTTGTTCAAATACTATTGTTACATATTATATATCTGTATATGTGTCTCATTTCAATATTATAACACTTATATATCAGCCTGATTTTATCACTATGGACTCCAAACACTAACATTTTCATGTTTGGCCTTCTTATGCTTTTCAACATTCAGTTGAGTTTCTCTAGGGGAAGAGGTTTGCTCAGTGCTGAAACAGCCTGGTTGTCACACTGTTCTAGGAGAAATTTTTCTCACATGCATTCATATTTCTTTCGCTCTCCTTCACTGGGCATCGCATGCTGGTCAGGATGACATGATTTATAGTGTTCCCTCTGAATAAATAATCCATTGCAGTACGGGAGACTCAGGAATAGATGATGCACAGGCTTACTAGAGTGATGGGAAAAAGTGAGAATGAGACACTACAGGGTAGAAGGAAGGATGAAGGTTAAGATACTGTAGGAACAAGAGGGAGAGCTCAATGAAGTTGGTAATTTTTGTATGTGAGGTTGTTACGTATGTTTTACAGTAATACTGGTGAATCTGAAATACATTTATATTAAGTTGTGAAACAGGTTCTGTAGCCTATTTAACTGCTGTCCATAATCTTTTGGGTACACAATCTCACACACAAATGATACGATTTGTAGATAAAGGATCTTGTTCACACATTTCCAAATACTTGAACAAGAAACACTAATGGCGTTGCATATATTTTACTTCTATTATTTTAATTTTGTTTTTGCATCAATTATGCATGTTATGACAGCATTTGCAAGGCATTTATGCAAATAAAACCCATGTGAACACCTGGCTAGTTCAAAGGTAGCTAAGGTGAAGGTGATGGCAGTAGGCACTACAGCTGTATATAGATGGCAGGACAAATGAGGGAAATGGAGGCCACTTACTTTTGATCATGCTAAGTAACTAATGAAAGGCTGTAATTATGGCCCATAAAACTGAAAGCTGCACCACATACACCTGCATCTTTTTTCAAAAGCACTTTGGACATGTCTTTGATGTTAAATTGAGGCCATGAACTCTACAGTAATTTCAATTGCAAATAAATATAATGCTAGATAGGGTGTATACATAACATAACATCATATTTTATTCAAAGGAAAAAAACACTGTGACATAAGTCAAAACTATTACTAATATTATATCATTGCTATAAAGGCGTGTTTGGGCCATTTATCTTATACTGATATTAACTTGGTACTGAATATCAGAAATTGCTTTTAACATTACCTGCTATAGTATAAAATGACAGCAGTGCATGTGGTCTAGCTTCTAAAGGTTAATTAAAATTACTCGTTAGACTAATGTCAGAAACAGTTCTGGGTTATGTCATTCAAGTTGTAGGTGGGATATTTGAGACAAAATGCAGAATAAACAGAGAAAGGTGAGAACTTATCGAAAACATCTTAATTTCCTTGTAACGCTATATGAACAAAAGGGTATTTTGGCAGATCTTGTGATCAGATGTTGATCTTCATATTCATTTCATCTTGATATTCCAGCAAATTTCATGCAATTATCATCAACAATCCTTCACACATACTGCATATTTATACATGCGAATTTCAGGATAACATTTGTGGTTAGAGACTGGATCTGTATCCCAGCAGATCCAGCTGTTTGATGTTAAAATCCCACTGCTTGCTTCATCAGCAACTGTGAAATTATGTAAGGGAGTGCTGCGCGTTATATGACAACTCCTCCATTCAAGACTCTGCTGGCACTTTAAAAATGTCTCTTGAGTTAATCGGAGAAATTGTCCAACATTTGCCAGTTTTTCAGGGAGTCCAACCAGAGTTGTTCAGGGTCTTATAATCTCTTATTACAGTGACGTAAGACTGGATCAATCTCTCTGTCCCCAAGATCATTATCCAGTCATTCAGATTCTGGTGGTGCTTCCAGACAGACTATTGCTAACAGATGCGTGCAACTCATCTCACCTCTGAAACTTAGCTTGCATCATTATGCTTCACAAAGTCATTTGGTCAAATCAGTGCATTTCAAACAACTCTGTCGGTCTATTTTCATCTGGCTGATAGCCTTTGAAGAAGCTATTTGAAGAAAGTATTATGTAATGGACCAATTAATATGCAGCCCTGTTAACTGGAGTTTGTTACAGAGATGCAAAAGATACATATGACTTGTCAAATTTTTTTTCAGAGGACATTCTGAAGTGCACATCAGTCATTAATATTCTCCTGAAAATCACATCCACACTGTACAGTATAGTGTGTAACAGCTCACATGTGTAGCCCTCCAGTACAGGACAATTTCAATTCCTGGGTGGTTTACCTGACCTGTGTTCCACTTTCGAGCTGCTATTGCAGTGAGGCCGTAATGCATCACTGGGAACCAATGATATGTCGACAGAGAGCACTGGAGTGTGTTAACATCAAAACGAATCACCCACACTGACCGACCCTTGACGAAGCCTAGCAGAAAGTCAGGGAATCAAACTGTAGTCCAGTAGGGATATAATGTGTTCTTTTGTATCCCCTTCAGGAGATTCAATGTTCTTTTTGATATTCGTCCCACATGTTCTTCAGATGAACACAAGAGTGGAGTGGAGTGTGTTTGAGAGTCCTCCGTGACGGTCTGTTCTGCTTTGTCTGACCCACAACCCCCACACATGTACGCATGGTCACACACTCTCCCTCTCTCCTTTTTCTCTCTGTCTCTCGATTGATTGCTGTAATCAAACCACAGGCTGTACCCAAGTCATACGAGAGTGCTATGCTATTTTCCACTTCTCCGACCCATACCGAATGGAATATTCCCATTTTCTGCACAACCAGGTCACAGAGAATGAGGACACAGGTAAAAGATGAAACAAAAGGCAAATGCAAAAGCATCATTCTGGAAAAACAGAGTTTGTGGGTGGCAGGGAAAATAACACAAACAGGAAAGACAAAAATGCAAAATGATTAGACATCACCCTATGAGTATTTATTTGACACCATCGCACAATGCAGCATTTTCCTGATTTGAAAGAGAGAAAAATATTCCATCCTGACACAAAGAGACGAGTGACAGTAAGTCCACGTACTGTAGGTTAATCATCTGGAGGAGACCCAAGCTGGCAAAGAGGCAACAGATAAGAAGTCAGAGCAGACATGGTGCTTCACAGCAGAAATAGACCAAAGCTACATCCAGACAGCAGATCTTCAGACTCAATCCTTTAGAAGCCTGTTGAGATGGAAATGCAATACAAAGACGCATGGAAACACTTGCATAAAACTTGTCAGTTTTATTAACTGTATAACAAATAAAATATAGTAGTTTTGTTACTAACATGTAATATCAAATAAAAATGTGTTGCTGTACTCTTCTCTCCACCTGTTTTAATGCACATTTTTAATTCATTAAACTTAATTCATAAAAGTTGTATCACTTTATTAAAGCAAACGTATTTGTTGACAGTTGACTACTAATGAAGTCTTCAGACACTGGTGGAGGAGGAAACAAGCAAAATGAAAATAATGAACTAAAAGGCCATAAAGCCTATTTAGGTGATAATCCTTTATGGGATTGTCACTTTTAATGAAGTAATTAATTGGGAAAAATATTACTAATTGCTAATAAAAAGACCAAATGTTGATTAGTGCTGCTTTAATATCTCACATTAAAATTTCAAATGACAGAAAAGACAGATTCTTATTTGAATATCTGAGTTTAGCTTAAATGAGACTGTAAATGTCTCACACTTCACCTTCATACTCCTTCCATACAAGTACAGACTAAGAATCTTCACAGACATTTTAAATACATGAAATGGCTACATCATCGATGCACTTTCAGCTGCATTGTTGAAGTAGCCAAAAAGGCTAACAGACAGAAACAGACAACCACAAAAAAGAGACATATTGTTTTTTTAGTACATGGGGAGAGATAGGTAGATGAAGTCATATGATACTGGCTTATCTATTGCACTACAGAGGAAATATCCCAGTTTTTATTTGTGTGTGTGTGTCCTTGTGAATCATGTGCAAGATTGTTGGTTAGCATCTTTCCCCTCTGTCCTTCACACAAAGTAGTGGTTGCTTGATCTTGTGAAATGATTATATGAATCTGTGTGCTTGTGAGTGTGTTGGTGTGTGCAAACAAGGACAGAGAAAGGAGCAGCAGAGCAGAGGGGAAAGGCAGAGCAAAAGAGCGCGATCAAGAAAAGTCAGAAAACGGCACAAGACCCCGTAAGGACAGGACGAGACGAGAGATGAATAAGTGAGACATAATAGGAAGGAAAGATAAATGAGAAAGAGCAGAGATGAGTCGGAGCAAAACTGAGAAAACAAAAACTAAAGTGGGTGATGGAGAGGTGAGAAATGCGTGTGTGAGACTGAGTGGAGGTGAGATTAGGGAGGCAATATCAGATTGTCCATCAATGTCACAGTGCTTGTGTCCTCTGTAAGCCATTTCATCCATCAGCCTGGAAGGCCTGGTGATGTGTAGACAGCAGTCCCTGCCTGTTTATCTATTTTACATAGTGACACTGAAATCCCTTCCTCTAATACCTGGTCTAGATTAGGGTTTTTTGGAGCCATGCCACTGATTCTATTCTTGATAAACTACTGAAAACGCATCCAAATTTTGACACATTTGAAATGTGGGAAACTAAATATGTAGTGTTAAGTACACACGTTGGAATAAAACAACAGCTTGCAGCTATTTGACAAGTAACAGTCTATGTAGTCTACTTTAACTCTATGCAGCATGGCAGAGTTGTATCAAATCTGGCAACCTTCATATGATGATAAGACCTTAGGAAATAAATTACAATTACTGTGCCCAGCTGTTGTTTGCCAAGAAATGGTAACAACATGTTACTCCACCAAAAATAGTTGCTTTTTACAGAATTTCTTTCAATAAATTGGAACAAATAATATACACGTAAGTAGTGAGTTAGGGCCCGACTAGCTTTTCATCCCCACTTCCAATCTGACATCAAAAGATCACAGAAATATTTTAATTGCTGCTGAAGCAAAATGGTGAGTTACAACCACCAAAGATCACAGAGTCTTGGGTGGATACCCCCGCCTGTTACTAATTAATCTGATATTACTTGAGAGATATTACTTTTTGTCCCAACTTTGTTTTGACTGTGTTGCAGGCATCAAACACTATGCTTGTATTTACAAAATACAGTTAGGTTGGTAGAAATTTAAGTGAAGTGACAATTCACAGAGTTTTTATCGCATTTCTTTTAAGTGCCAACTTCTGAAAATTGGGCTTATATTTTTTTTAAAAAGTCACTTGCATACAGTGCCTCTCTCACTGGTGCAGCAAACACCTGAGAGAAGGCTACAGACTGTGGACGGACACTGTTGGCAGCTGACTCTCACATAACCTGCTATTTTTCCACTTTCCAATCCCCTGGGTCATTTGCTCACGCTGCTATGTAAGAAATACAAGTAACCGGATTATATGTTCCATGGAAACATTATAGCTATAATATGATCCACATAATTAGAATACAGATAACACTGTATATGTCCTCATGTAGTCAGTGAAATTTTAGGTTTAACAAAAATAAACCTTAAATGGTAAACAAATAGGCTACTCTGAAATGGATGTAATGTTACTGATGTTACAAAAAGCCAATTCATTTTGATATAGATAGCCATCTGTAGATGTTTGCTCCTAAAAACACAGCCATTAACATCACTCCCTCGGCTCCATTAAAACGCCTTCCGCTTTTAGTTCTATCACAGCAGC
>OMLM01003017.1:5713-17925 GCA_900302695.1 Helostoma temminkii | reverse complement strand
CTACACACTTTTCACTTCAATTAGCAGGATAAATGAGTTTTACTAGTAACATGCCTTGTTGTGCTTTGAAGAATCAACACTGGAAATCGATACATCTTTTTATGTAATTACAGTATCAATGTGCAGATGAGGGTAATGACACCACTCACTGATTTGTTTCACAAATCTAAAATATCAATGTTTGGATTTTAAAATACCTCTAATTGATGTACCCATTTCAATTATTTGCCAGTCATTTGTCACGATGCTAATGGTTTGACAAGAAGTGGTTGTTATGATAAATCAGACCCTCCCCTGCAGTCTTTAGTGTTAGCAAAGCTAATAGCCAATCACAATACCTGTAAATTAAAGTAGCATGTCACTGTCAAGACTTGTAGTACGAAGAGCTGAATGGAGTTGGATATAATTACCAAACGCCAGCGTTTAATCACGGTGTTGTATATCACATGTAAACACGCAAGGCCAAACATGCACGCGCTTATCAAGGTTCTTTGGACATTTAACAATACAGCTTCACCTGTTCCTTTATGTTAGTTTTATTTGTACAGGCAGATTGGGAACTAGTAAATTAAACAATAAATCAGAGTCTGGGGCCATATTTCAAAACACCATTTAAAGTAAATCAGAGGGTCCACTGTTTACTCATTGTGACATAAATGAATGTGTGTCTCTAAACAGTTCGGAAAAAGGTTGAGAAGAAACGACATTACAGTTCTCATGGACTTACTGTGTATCGTTTTATCTCAGGCTCAAATTGTTTTAAGTGCATTTTAATGGCAGTGGTGACAAAAGAGATCCAGAAATGGTTAACAAAGTGTGTTGTGTTCTATTTCTGTCACTGCTTTTGATGGGTGATGTTTATTTCACATACAGTCGGCAGCAGTGAATGTACATGAATGTTTAGTACTCCTGTAGTTTAGATTAACAGTAAGAGTCAGACTCAAAGCTGTCCAAGAACTGCTTCATCTATTTATAGTCACTTAAATGTAGCTGCAATATGTGGTCCATTATTGCACTCAGGAAAACATGTTGTTCAGATGAATTGATTTCTATTCTATTACCTCTTGATAAACAAGCCAAATATGCTGCTGAGAACACAGGGAATTAAAAGCAAGGGGGGCATTTATTTTAAGCAGTATTATTTATAGCCTCTTACTATTTTTTGAAGTGAAATGCTGAGCAGCACATGAAAGGAGATGATGGTACCACTGAACTTGATGAATGGAAAAGCTGAAGTCTGAGCTTCTACATGCGTGTTTGTGTGTGGTAACGTAAATGGCGAGGGGTGGGGCTCGAAATCAGAATTGTGTGCGTGGCTGCATGTGTGTGTTTGCCTCAGGGGTTTTCATCTCTCTCCTCGCTAAACAGAGAGGAGTCCATCAGCAACAGATACCCCTTCAATTATTCAGGGACTTAGCATGAAAAATGAATGGCTGTTTCCTGGAGTGAGAGGTGCAGCGCTGCTCTAGTTCTTCTCAGTCTTTCAGCTTTCCTCGCACTCACACAGCAGTTGGGCTGAGCAATTGATTTCTTTCAGTGATTGTGGATCAGTGCTTTTGTCTCGTTATTGGTTTAGACCACAACTACTGGGAAGCTGCTCCGCTCTCATCACGACACAGATACTGAGATACTGCAACTTTTTTAGACCAAAATTCCTGCCTAGTGTTTACTGTACAGTTTCCTGTCCTGCTGAGGAGAAGCAGCTCGATAAAAACTCTCCTCTGGCCTTTAGCACATCAATTCCAGACATTGCACAGAGTTTTGTTTTAGAGTGGGGTGGGATAACGCTTCAAAAGTTTCAAAGAAAGAAAAGATTGTCAAGTAAGGCTTTTAAGTGCAGCTAACCTGAAACAGCTTGTTTGCCATGGCAGCACTCATTTGATGATTAGCAGGTCAAAAGATGTCTTACACTCTACATGTTTTTAGATGTTTATGTAACTACATGTAGTTTGAGTCTGTTCCACACTGAAATGTAGTCATTAAGATGCTGCTGACACAATACTTATCATCTTCAAACTGAATTTAGCTGTTTTAATCTAGATATCGAGATGTTGACCAGAAACTCACTCAACTGAGTATGATTCTATTTCATCTCTAATGAAATCAAACTGCAAAGACTTCTACCATTTGGCATCCATTCATCTTTAATCTGACAGTTTTACACATTGTCAGCATGTACCCGTAATGCAATAAATTCTTCTCGCACACTTAAATGTGTATATTTGTTTTTTTTTTATTGAAAATGCGTTTGCAGCATGTAAATCTGAACCTTTTACTGTGTGCTATGACTAATTTTAGCTCTTCCACTTGTTTCGTGTGACAGCGTGGATCTATGAGACTAGTTCTCTGAACAATACAGGCTTGTCACAGTCATCCAGTTCACTTCCATGATTAGACTGGAAGTAAGCCAGTTGTCCCTCATGTCATGTCATTTTGTTCTAGGTAGTCATTTGGTTTTAGTTGACTTTACTCCTTTGTCTGCCTTCAGTGCTTATTACTATGCCTTTCTTCTCCTGTCTGACTAATTTGTGCCTCTCTTTACACCTGTTTCGTTTTTCTCTTCATAATGATTGACCCAGAAAGAAAAAAAGAGGGAAAATAGCTCTGCATAAAATATAACGCTAGCTCTTTCTTTTGTTTTCTGTCTTTCCAGGTGGTCCATCACGTTGGTCCTCTCCTC
This sequence comes from Helostoma temminkii, assembly GCA_900302695.1. Lineage (NCBI taxonomy): Eukaryota > Metazoa > Chordata > Actinopteri > Anabantiformes > Helostomatidae > Helostoma > Helostoma temminkii. The sequence continues at coordinate 15,245 of OMLM01003017.1, read as the reverse complement.
CATGTGACTGCTGCTGCAAGAATCACAAAGGTGACGGTGAGAGTGGCACCTCGTTCAATGAGCTCTCCACCTCCAGCTCTGAGAGCCAGTCAGAGGCCAGCTCTCCCCAGGGAACAGTTATATGTGGCCCAGTCAGCCGCCAGCAACACCCCCATGCGAACGTCCAAACCCTGGACAGGCCACTGAAAAAGGGCCCCGTTGCCATGCTCCAGCAGTCCGAACATCGACGAAAGAGTGATCTGCTGCGCACGCTTACAGCGAGCTCCCGTGACACCAGCACCTGCAAGAAAAGACCTACAAAAGAGAAGCTGACGGTCGAGGAGGAGCTGGAAAAGTGCATTCAAGACTTCCGCAAGATCAAGATCCCAGAAAGGTTCCCTGAGAGGAAGTACATGTGGCAGGCCGACCTTCTGAGAAAGTACCGCCTCTGAGCCAGGAAACAAGACAGGGGGGCAGACATATGAGGCCAAGGATCAGTTTACATGTTTTTTGATCATTACTTTTGCAATGAAATGGAGAAAACTCTAAACTCATTTGACTCCAGTTTCTGGGAGAAACTTCAGATATATGACAATAGGTTGACAGTCAGCACAACCTTAAAGGAAGCATAAAATAACATTTGCTCTTATTGACGTATGTAGTATGTATGTGTGTATGTAGTTTAGGCCTCCTGTACGTACTGAAAACCTTTGCTGAAAAACATATTGCAAAAGCCACTAATTTAGTCTACAAACACAAGTACTGACTTGGTATGTGAATATGTGTGTTTGTGTGTGTGCGTTTGCGCCCAGGTGGCCTAGAGGTCACGGATAAATCTGCACCAGGATCCATTAATAATTCATGCTGTCCTGACAGTGCTCTCACTATAAATACACCCGGAGCTTTCAGCTGCCAGGGTGGCGTAAACAGCTGGGTCGATTACTTTTAGGCAACATTTGGGGATTTCTGTGGCAGGAGGAGGTACAGTTTCATCACCACTACAATTAACTTTCTGTCCTCGTATCAGTTAAATTACAAATGGACCCCCAAGTGAAACAAAATGTCTTGCAGTGCATTGACTTTTACCATATTGGCTAGACATAGAGCAATAAACAGGTTACAGTGTGAAAGATAATTGAAAGCGTAAAGGATGTGATGTGATCATCAAACTGAGGGGAATGATACAAGTTCTTGATTGCGTAGACCTATACACACACACACACACTAATCCATTCATAATATAACTCTGGATGCATCCTTATTCCTGCATAAAAACACAAAGAGGGATAAATCATAAGGTGATTTAAACCATGCTTAACATGGCATCCACAGCAAATAGAGAGAATGAGACATGTTTGCGGCATTTGGTAACCTTGTCAACACAGAGTGATGCTTTCTGCACTGACTGCTGACGTGATAATCAATAGTTATTGATGAGAGGGTCTGGTGATAGAGCCCAAAGATGTGTGTCCTTTTACAGCTCCTGGGTTGCTGACAATGACAAGCTGCTCATATATTCAGTGAAAATTAGCTATTATTCACATATTCCTGTATGTACTCCTGAGTCTGTCAAAGTCAGTGGTGTGTTTGTGACAAGGTTACAGGAATACACAAGGCAGAAAGCATTTTTTTTAAGAGCACACTTCAGAAATACAATTAAAAATTGCCAGTGAGCTTATTGTTATTTATTTAAAGTTGTTGGTGGATTATAATATTCCTGAATTGCGCTCAATGTAAGCAACAAATTTCATTTATCCAATTGTCTGTAAGAGGACTGACTGGCGAGCAACTGCTTACAGAAACATGACTTCAGGAAAACAGCAAGGTATTTAGGAAAAGTGTGTCAAACATCTGTGATAAGTGATGTATTTGAGTTATTAAGGTATAAATATTTATGAATCTGCTTGTATAGATTAATGATCAGAATGACCTTGGTAGTTGAGGGAAAATAAAAATCAGAAGAACTGAAAGGCATTTCCGCAAAGAAACATGACTGAACTTCTAATACATTTGTTATTGAAGCTTTTGAAAGTGGGCTTTTTAACCAATCAAAGTGCAAAGTATACAGTTTAATTAAAACCACACCAAACATGCATGGTATTCAAAGATTAGTCTATTTAAAAATGAAACAGTTTAAATGAAGTTGGAAGCACATGAGTTCAAATCTCCAGGCCAGGTGAATCGTCTCCTTGTGCCTGCATGGGTTTGTGTTAATTGGTGACTCTATATTGCCCCTAGGTGTGACTGTGGGTGTGAATGACTATGTCAGCCCATTATATGTCAACCCGGTGACAGACTGGCTACATGTCTAGTGTGAACAGAAATAGCAGTTAGGATGGTGGGTGGGTGGATGGATGTTAATAAAAAAGTTAAATTGTTTTAATTATAGTTATTTTTATACCAAAACCCCCTTTAAATTAATATATAATAAAATGCCCTTTCTGTTAGTGAGGTGGTTCATGGGTAGTGATGCCCACATATCTGCAAGGGTTTATTATAGTATACAGTACAGTAATATGGCTGCAATATGTGCTAGATAAAAACCAACCTTCTTCATGTCAATAGAATAAATAGACTTATTTTTATACATTGCTGAAATATTAAATTTTAATTTCAAATTCAATTACTATAGCTTATCAGTTCAAGTCATAAATATGTTAATAAAGACAACATATGATATGTAAATAAAACATAAAACAGACTCAACCAGAATAATGTATTATACTGTCTGTATATAACATGGAACTCTGAGATCTGGCTGCTACTGTTAGTGACTGCAGACTGAAGCTAATGTTTTATCATTTAGAGTGTTTGGCCATCAGGGATAAGGGGCAATATAACATTTTATTAGCTTGCCACTATAAGACATGATAAGACTGTTGCTTTTCAGTACAATAGTGTCACAAATGGACTGCGAGTACATTTGTCTGACAGCACCACAGAGGCAGTCAATGGTAGCTCAGATATTTCAGTGACACTGAATTGCAATCAATGGATCTTAAAATTGATACAGTGCACTGCTAAAGAAAAAAGAAAAGAAAAAGAAAAAAAAGAGACAAAGATAAAAAGAAAAGCTCAGATCTCGAGAAGTATAACTGGTTGTCTAACTGATGATGTGTTTTAACGATGAAGCTCAGCATGAAGTAAAGGCAGCTGCCATACAGGCTTAGCAGGCTGATGGACATTGACTGCAAAAGATTTATAAACATATTGAACAAAATATGTACACATTTATGATGCTGTTGATCTTGTGTTGCTGAGAGCCACATATTATGAGCTAAGGTACAACAAAGCGGTCTAATGTAAAGGATATAAATCTGATGATATATTCCGAGTTTGCTTGATCTGGACCAAAGGTAAAATATTCACTTTGAGACATTTTGAAGTTGGACTGCGTTCAGCAGTGAGGATGTATGATTTCTGGCCAAGTAAGAATTTTACTGGTTGATTTTTGCTTTATTAAACTAAACAGCATGATGGCTTATAGATTTTTCCACTTCTTCACACAATTATCATGATCTAAACATGTTAAACAGTGATGTGCTGTTCATATCCAGCCCAGTGTAAGTGAGAAAGCAAGTTGAAATTACTGTAAGGATTGTGTTTGCTTGCTTCTGTCTGCCATTTTTTACTTGTTTACTTTGAGATGATTCAGAAGCAAGGTAGACTGCCACGTTAATGAAAAGACAATAGACATGATTAGAAATGCTGTTGACAGACAGACACAGATTGAAAATGAATACCAAGACACTTGGTGGCCTTCTAGAGTAGACTACAGCTGTTTTTGCACAATGTATAGCATTAATAAAGGCACACAAACATGGAAGTATTTGACAAAGAGATACACATGTTCACCTTAAATGCACAATGCAGTCACAAATAATGTGTCTGTCATGAGAAGCAAAGCAGAACAACTATTTAACTTTCATAGCACATAAGATGATATTCAGTTTAAGAGAAAGAAGTGAACAATCGATGATGTTAATCTATTTATAAAGAATGACTGAGATTTTGTTCAGAGAAATGAGATGTATTAAAATGTATCAAGAGCGAGTGATGTTAAGTCTGTCATTTTTTTTAGTGCCCAATTGCTGTATCTGTCATTTTCTTTCCTGAAGTTATAGCCATGCCATGCAAGTGGAGCCTGTGTATACGACAGCAGGCCATGTTATTTTCCTCCTGCCTTTGATGAGCCTGCGAACCACAAGGAAAATTGCAATATTCTGGTACCACCATGACAGACCTGGCACATACTGTTTGAAACAAAAGGGTGTTTGTTTTGATGTATGTTGTTCTGACACAAAAAGAAGAAGAAGAAAAAAAAGAAAAAATGGTTCAGAAACATTGTGAGCATGTTGGTATACAAAACGTATAACAGATTCAACTTAGTCTGTTCTTGTGAAAAACTGATATTTAACAGAAAAAAAAGAAAACTTGCAAAAAAAAAAAGAAAAAAATGATAAGCACAAATGTGTTGATAGTGTCTGCTGTTCCCCACAGGTGTATAACATTATCAAATAAAAAGTGAACTCTGCAGTATGACTGAGTTCCTGCAAAACAGAGTGATTCTCACCAGGCGCATATAATCATTTAATCCTTGTTACACCATGATGTAACAAATATAAAATATTATTTTAGTAGTTGTGAAGCTATGAAAACCTGTCTAGGATTCTCTGACCTTTAGATTTTACTTCCAAAGTGATCAAACTGAATGAAAAACTGTCAACAAACACACATACTTGGTGAGAGTTGCCCTGTATTCCAGGTGTGACGTCCTCTTACTATGTCTGCCTTTAGAGACAGTGCGATTCATCGGGGAGTCTTTAAATACAAAGCATATAGTAATTTTGAAAATGTATGAATACAACCAATAAACAAGTCGTTCTGTACAGACAACTACAAGTTGTATTTATTCTTAGTGTATTATGTTGTGTTGTGTTATTATTTCTATGCAGAATATTAATTTGCTGGGGTTTCATCATTATTTATCATCATTCTGCTGCGGAAGTGAAATTACTTATCTAGCATCAAGAAAGACAGTAGCATTATGAAATGTTATATTATTAAAAAATATATTGCTCCTTTGATGGAATTTTTAATGGGAAATTGGATGGCAATCAGCAGAAACTCAGATGCATTTCAAAATGCATCATGTTAATATCAAGGTATCATTTAGCATTGCATTCATTTACTGTGTAAACACAAAATAACATGGAGCTTTCAGTGATAGTGACCAGTGTGTCATTTATTAACATGTGAGGGCCAACATAGAACATGTTTCTATGTTCTATTATGAATATAATATGGGTTTATTAAATTTACTAATCATGAAGATTTATATCTTATCTTTTTATGAAGATTTTACACACCATCAAATTGTTTTTGGAACTGTGGTTGTATATGAAATATGCTTTTCATAAAGCAACCTCTTCCACTTTGAGCACTTTACATAATTCTAATGATGCTATTAAAGTCCAAGAAAGCTCATTACTTATAGGGAAGCCATCAGGGCTGATGGAGACATAACAGTGTGAATTGAGCAGGATTTGTTCTGACCATTTTCTACTCAGTGAATGACATCAGCTAGAGGAAAATGCCGTTTACCTAGTCTGACGTATACAATGACGAATAAATAATCTATTCAGAAACAGCATATGGAAGTAAATCTGCTATTTTTGTCAGACGGGCTATTCCCCTGACAATGCAGTTAATTATACTGATTTCAAAGTCACAATCAGGAAGAGAAAGACTGGTTGGGAGTTAAGAATGCATGTTTTATGTGGCTTCCAGCTTTCTGTGAACAGGAAGAGGAGAGGGAGCATGCATGCAGACTTAAAATAGCATCAGTGGGATCAGTTATCATCTGAAAATCAGGGAATGGAGTTTGCATGTGGCTCTTAGGGCTGGCCTGAGCCTCCAATAAAGAGACTGATAAAACAAGAAATTATGGATAGACAGTAGACAGAAGAACTGAAGATTTAAAGTATGAAAGACAAAAGCATAGAAGTCATAGAAATTGTGGATAAGAAACGGCACTGAAAGCTTAGAGTGAATGAGAAGCAGATACAAAAGAAGTTAGTTGTAACGGAGAGAAGTAAGAATCAAAACGACAAAGCAAAATGTAGAAAATAAAACATTGAGAGCTGGGAGAAGGAAATGTGCAGGGTCTGCGCTGGCACTGCTTACCAAGATAAGAGCCCTGGCTACATAATCTAGTTTTCAGCATTACAGATGAAAGCAAGCGCTCCTGCACTGCAATCAGATCAGCCATGTGTATCACCATTGTTGCCACTAGCCTGGATGATTTTCTCATCAACGCTGCTGAATGATGCACACTGCCAAGCATTGTGGAACAAACAATGGTACAAGCCTTTGTCCACAATAGGATGATCCAGCTTCAGCTGTGTCCTGAAGCCACTATCGCTTTGACAAGATTAGTAAAATGACATTTAATGCGTTCTCTTTTTGTCTGTGAACTGAACCAGGCCAAACATTACTTGAGGTCCCGCTGTCCAATGAAAACCACACAAAACATACAGTAATCTTGTTAATGCAACACATACATGGCAGACATATCAGTGAGGAGCTAAAAGTGACAAAAATGATACAGAATGCTTGAGCTTAGAAAGCTACTGTGCAATTTATTCATCTTTCTTTCCTTACACATCAGTATATGTTTTCATGTATGCCTTAAAGGTTAAAGTGCACATGAAATTAATAAACTGCATATTATTTTTCATCAACTGTGTACATGTCTTCTCTAAAGGAACCATGGCCTTTCCTAAGAATTTTTTTTTAATTTAGTTTTATTATGACTCTATGTCTTTGAATTATTTTTCCATCCATAAAAAATTATTTTTTATGAGTTAGATGTCAAATAAGCAGGATCATCACCACCCTCTTCCCCACCACCATGTGGCGATGCAGCATTTGCCTTTTAGGAATTACAACCATTTTAAGTTGAATACCTCTCTTTTCAGGAATTTCAAAGATCTGTTTTACTAGAACGAATTGAATTACAGATATCTGCAATACATATCCAGTCTAGCTATTACATGTTAAAACGGTCACTTAAACATTTGAAGGATTTAAATATATCTTAAACTGGGCTAGGAGAAATAGAGCTTTACATATCTTGAAATCAAATTTCTACTAGTAAATATGTGATTGTAGATATCTCTAATTGCCATACTGACTAGTAGGAATACAGTTTTGACAAGGAGAAATGCTACTATGTATATCTAAAATGTAATTTAAGATAGGAGTGTGGTCCCATTTAATATAAAACGGCTTGCCAGGTGCGCTTCATGTTATTTCTTAAACTCTGACGCACATCGTCTCCTCCTCCCCATGTCTCTTCATCAGCTACTGCCAGTTACAATCGATATACTTGATGGACAGGTGACTGACCAAGATCTTCAACTAAAGGTGCATTCTGCATTGTTATTATTTTAATAACCACAAAATCTGCCAGTAAATATTGATGAACTACAATATCAAAGATGCAGATACATGCAACTATGTTCACTGTACTTTGTTACTTCTAATTTGATTACCATACTCTACCTTTCCCAAGGGTTTTTATAAACTATGGAATGAGGTTCCCTTATTTAAACCATGCATTTTCCCACCAGGATTATAGTTACAATATATCAACTAGGGCATAAAAATTAAAACTGGAGCTTACACACAAAAACAGCAAACTGCAATGCAACTAGGTGAGATGAAGTGTCAGGTTTTAAATATAGAGCGGCACCACTTATTTTTCTTAGTACCACTATGCACTAATCTTAAAAACAAAGTTGTCCCAAGTTGCTTTTCATGAATCAACTTAATTCCACCACATTACAAATGAAGGTGTAACATTTGAGTCTAGCCTAAAAGTTTCCATTGGTGCACAAACAATGTTTTTACAGTTAAGACATATAAGACTTATCTTCAGTGTGCTGAAAAATGTTTTCATGCTTTTGTGTCCACATTTTACCCCCATCTCCTGAAAAATATGTTACAAATCAGCTAAACTGCAATTACAGTGACATTCTTTGTCTTATGGAGACAAAGTGCAGGGAAGACATTACTCCAGTGTTAACCTCTCTTCCTTAGCTGCAAGTGAAATATGGAATCAAATTTAAATCTATCAGGCTTAACATGATGAAGTAATTTCTGAACTCTAGTGTCCATACAGAGAAATACAAATAAATCTCTCAGTCCAGCTAATCTGTGCCATTTGCACATTTTCCCATATTGAGAGATATTGAGCATCTGGTAACTTTGCACCCGGTGACTCATTAATATTCTTATCATGAAAAGTAATACACATGGTCCATGTGATGTTCAATAAATTCACACTCTCTCTACAGTAGTTGGTGGCTGTAACATGCCCAGAAATGCAAATAATATATGTAAATGTAACAATATACAATGTAAATAATATTGTGTTTACAAGACAATTCCTCATGAAACCTGTAATATGCCTTTTATATCTTTTGGAGGATTTATGTTTATTATTCTGGACTTCATTATCTCTGATATACAAAATTTCTGGGAACATCTATACTATTTATTTTGTATATTATGTGTAGCTTCAGACAGCAACATGTCTTGTGTACCTTTATAGCTAAAGAGAGGCTTGATTTTATAGAGCATTTTGTAAATTCAGTTATGTTCTTCCATTTCCTAGTTCTTTCCCCTTGTCACCTCTGAGGATGTATCTGAGGGTAACACATGGGAACACAAAGAGGAAACAGAAGTGAACAGGATAGACAGATAACAACAACAACACATGACAGTTTGCCAAACATCGCTGTTGCTGCTGCCGCTCTTAAGGTTGGTGATATAATTTGTAGTTGACACACTGTTCACACATTTTAAAATTATAGACAGTTGTCTCTACTTTAAAGGAGTGGTGTATTAAAGGGAACAGATGAACACATTGGATGGATGCAATTTTAAATCCTTTAGAAATAGCTCATTTTAAAATTTACTAATACAATACAAAATTAATATTGGAATGCATATCTTTTACTTGAAATGATCATTGCACTGTTTAATATGGCAATTGTTCTGGTGGTGCACTTCATAATGTATAAGTCAGATATGGACTAATGGACATTATTATTATTTTAAAACCTCCATTTCAAGCATTAGTTTGCTCTTTGCACTAATTAATATTATTTACCTGTACATTACCAATACATTTAACATTTCTCATTACTCCATTTCATCATCAGTCATGTCATCAGGATCATTTATTACTTTAGTGCTTGTTTGTGCAGTGTGTTTTCATAAATAAAGTGAACATCATTTCCAGGTAGAGGACATGACCCCTAGTCCATTAGCTGGATGTTGTTCAGTCTGATGTGCAAATTCTCAGGCGAGATGCGTGAGTGTTAAATGCATCTGCAGTGTTAGTGTTGTGTAAATAGAAGATGATTATTCATAATGTGGTAGATATCAGGATAAAAAAAAGAAACACCTTCTTTAGGGTTTATCAAATTTAAAAAGTTTTAGAGTACACAGCATTTCTCCTTTTACAATCCAAACTATTTTTATC
>OMLM01003016.1:72158-83076 GCA_900302695.1 Helostoma temminkii | reverse complement strand
ATTGTTGGTAAATGCATATTTGAGTAATCAGCATGCTCACACATACTTTTATGAGCACATATTCATATACAATACCAGAAGAGGTAAATGACAAGTCAAGCATGTGTGTGTGTGTGTACTCAGCTGGAGGTGGCTGCATGGCCTTTCACTGCCCTGTTTCCTGCTGTAACTATAGCTCAACATGAACCCCCCTCCCATTACCATAAAGCAACACAGCAAGCACAATTAAAGATAATTTAAGACTTAAGCAATTAAGGTCACATCTCCTCTGGAAACACACGCCCACAGAGGTCCTGGTATCTGTCTAGCACAGGATGAATTTGGACAGGTTTGGTAGTGTGTGTCGTACGGCTTTGTAATTGCAGCCAAGGTGCAGGGTTGAGCAGGGTCTACAGAAGGCTGTTTTTGACTAAATTGCCCAGGAGGAGATTAGAACAAAATGACATGCTCTGTGCCTACCTGCACTCCAATTACAACTGGGTAAACATGGACTCACACACAGCCACATTGAAAGCAGTATGAAAAAAAGTCAGATTATACTGTTTGCATACAAACGGTAAGAATAATCCCATCTTCGTGCAGACCTCCAACACTATGGATTAATGATTGCAGGCCACAGAGGAGCTCTGTCTTAAAGGCCTCAATGTGAAGTGAAAGTCGAGCTGGCCATATTTTGGTGAGTGAAAATTAAGTAGGATTTTCAGAAAAAAGAAGAGTGATAAAAACAGCTTTGGTCCAGAGCTTGCTCACACCCTGCACTCCTTTGGTGTTACATTAGGTCCTGAATGCTGTTATAGGTTTATAACTCCCACCGAGAACTGCTGATCTTAAAACCATCACCTTAAACCTACAAAACACACACATATATTATATCCCCCCCTGAACCACACACTGACTCATCATATCCAGCAGCCAGGAAGGACAGAGTCATCCCAGCTCTGGTCTTCCCCCTATCGCTCTTCTCTAAACTGTTCTCCCTGTGTGGTCTACTCAGTAATGCAGTCACTGTGACTGCCACCTAAGGCAATATGGCAATGGGAGGGAAGTGAGTGTTTGCTAGTGAGTGGCAGGAAGACAGTGTCACCCATGTGGAATTAAAATAAAACAAATGAGGTGTCATACAGCTGCTGTAGAAATTGACCTCAACAACTATTTTAGTGCACATGTTTTTTCTCAATATATTTTTATCTTCATGCAAATGAGGGATTGTGTAATAGGTTAAATAAACACAGCGGTTATACTAACTGAACAATTGGTGAAACCACTCCCCAAGTCTTGACGCAGGCAGAGGTCTTAGGTAATGTGATGAAACTGTTTGTGTTCTGTTCCTCTGAGGACATTATGTTCATGCATCATTAGCAGCATGATCTCTCTGCTTTAGCAAAGTAACTGCCCGCTTTTTATTTTTTAACCTTAACTTGAGACTGTTTGCTAGCAAAGCAGTAATGATGCAACTCCTGGCGTGCTTTCACTCTTGCTCTCCTTAGTTTTTAAAGTGTAAACAAAGCAGCATTTGCACACTGTCATTGTTTACCACTAATGATTTTTTATGCAATTAACCGAAGACACATGTCCGATAATAGTTGCAAATGACACTGGGATTCATCTGTCAACCAGTTTCCCAGCCAATCAGAAGACAGCCAATTAGAGTGGTCCACCAATTCAACATGCTGATTCACCTGAAAAGGTCCCTTCATGGGTCCTACTGTGGTTTGACCTGTGCCAGTGGTGTTTGGAGAGTCGTTCTGCAAAGGTTTTTCAAATTAATGAGTTACAACTGGTATTTTTGAAAACTACTATTAACACTCATTAAGACAAAAAACTAGCAGGGTGAACAAATGTTTTTTTGGAGATGGCAATCATTGCAAGAGAAAAAGCAATGGGCACGGTTGTGTTAAGAGAGCAGAAATGTCATTTGAACAATTTCTCTTAGTGGCCACTCATGGTACTTCAATGAAAAATGTTATGAATTTTTGATCCATAGATCAACACATCAGCACAGCACAAGGCAGGCAACACAATATCTTTACATGGCAGAATAAAGAGATTGTACTATGGTCAGGCTACAAATTAAATCACCTTAGAAAAGGGACTGTACAGCAGGTTAGGATTAAGTTAGGTCACATATTAATCCCATGCATACAGTGCATGATTCAGATCAAACTAAATTTTTATATTACACAAGATAACCTGATTAAATATAAAATGCTGTTTTTAAATGCTAATTTAATTTATTAAGGGGGAAAAAGCCATCTAAACCTGCCTTTGTCAAAGATAATTTTCCCCTTTGCTAAATCATAAACCACATAATCCACATTTTTCAGAAAGCTTGCCACACCCAGGCCTGATTACTGCCAAACCTGTTGAATCAAGAAATCACTTAAATAGAAGCTGACTGACAAAATGAAGCATTATAAAAGATCTCCAAAAAAAAAAAAAATTCCTTGATGTAAAGAAATTCAAGAACAGATGAGAAACAAAGTAATTGTCTAGAAAGGGTTCTATAGCTTTGGGACTCCAGTGAACTCTGGTGAGAGCCAATATCCTAAAATGATCTGAAACACACACACACACACACACACACACACACACACACACACCTCCAAATGGTTTAAAACAACAAAATTAAGGTTTTGTAGTTGCCTAGTCAAAGTTAAGACTTTCAGATGCCGTGGCTCTACCTTAAACAGCCCATTCATGCTCAAAAAGCCCTCATTGTGGCTAAATTAAAACAATTATGCAAGGAAGAGTGGGCCACAGTTCCTCCACAGTGATATGAAAGACTCTTGATTGCAGTTTTTGTTGATGGCACAACCAGTTGTAAGGTTTACATGGAAATTACTTTTCCACATATGGACCAGGGCAGGTTTGGGCAGCCTTGTTCCCTTAATAAATGTGATCATAATGTAAAAACTGCATTCTGTATTTACTCAGGTTATCTTTGTTTATTTCGTAATCTGAATCATTAAAGTGTGACAAATATGCAAAACAAAAAAAAGGAAGGTGGCAAATACTTGTTCACAGCACTGTATGCTTTGCTTGCACCTGTAAAGAAACTGCATCCACTATATCTGCAACAAAAGTAAGGAAGTAACATGATAGGAAGTGGAGAAAAGCCACACTCCAGGTGGGTGGCCCCATAAGTGTGTAAAATCATGTGAAATCATATTTTATTTTTTGTTTGAGAGAGGTCACATAAAATGTCATTGTATCTGTGTATAGTGACAATATATCGGTTAATTTTTACTGCTGCTGTCCAAGAATACTGCCAAACCATGTCTTTTCACAGATGTTAAATTGTTAAGATCTTTATGCATGGCCCCATTGATTGAACATTATTTCAGATTACATAATCTCCAGAATATTTTTTCGAGCAGTGGATAACTACTTAGATTTTATTTCCAAAATGGCTATGCAGTGTTTTAGAATGAAATCCTTCAGTCTGCAGAGAAAGCAGCACATCCTGCACACAGGGCAAAGCTGAAATACAATACTGCATAATAACAACCAGTTAAAACCTGTTATCCAGCAGGAATGTGCAGTGTCAGAAACAAAGAAAAACACATACCCCAAAAATGGCATCAAGATTATTTTGTTTTTAGCCATAGCTGAGATTGCTAAACATAGCCATATCCAGGCGTCCATGGTTTTAATCCTCCGGACAAGATGATTAAAACTTTTTCTTTAAACATACACAACCTGTATGAACTCCATAAACACACAGTTTGCTTCACAGGCGATATGCAGATTCGTGTGAGGTGAGGACTGCCCGCACGGAAGCCAGAGTGATAAAATACAGGCCACAATGCCACAGTCACAGACTAAGTATAAATGTGCCAACAAAGAGTCATGTGCAATACCTGCTCAACCTGTAAACCAAAATATTTTGTTCTGTTCCACTCTTTTTGGGCATGCTCGTATTTGTGTAAGGTATACAGATTGTGCAAAGATGTTTTTAAGCTGGACTGTAATGAAAATGTTTGTGTACGTTAAACTGACTGTGTGTTTGATGGAACAACACACAATAAATGTCTGCAACACTTCATACAACTACAGATTGAACAAATTCCAAAATTTGAGAGAGAAAGAATGTAAATATTGACCAGAGAGATTGTTTCTTATTCCTTCAAATTTTAATAAAGTCGCGCAACGTCTGAGCATTGGTTCAGGTAGATGCAACATCTGACTGCATGTTGATGCCAACATAGTGTGAAACCAACTGTATTTATACACGGTTCTAAGGTCCGTAATGTAGAAGCTATTTCATAAAACAGTTTAAACCAGGAAGTATGCACAAATAAATTGCCTTCAACAACAAACAAAACAAAACAAACAAACAAAACTTTTTTCTATACAAGTTCTTACAATAAATTCAGATCTCCAGTGAAATCATAAAACCCATATGGCGATCCTACAGGAGGTAGCACACCACATGACATTGTCAGCCTTCGAAATGTGACACTAGTGCACTGTAGGTTTTTTGCAGGCGGTACAGAGCCTGTTGGGATGGATGAAGACTCAGTGCAGCAGGTTTCTTGCTTGTACATTTCAAGTCACCAGCTGGAGGAAGAGGAGAAATTTAATGGGCTCTGAGCCATTAAGCATCAAACAATTTTTCTCAAAACAGCACAACACTCACAAATTAATGTACTCATGTATTCATATATGCATATGAGACATAACCTCAGCTATTCACCTAAAACTGCTGGAATGTGAAATAGATGTATGAAATATATACCAGAAGCAATGTTGAATATTTACATGTGGTGTGCATAGTAAAAAAAAAAAAGAAAAGAAAAGAAAAAATAATGTATATAAAAAAAATTATATATATATGCAAGATTTAAAAACTTTAAAACTGGCAGAATATTATCCTGAGACAGAAAGTAACAGAGGACAAAAGCAAAGCCATGGAAACTGAATGATTTATGCTTGCCTGTACTTAAAAATAATGGATTTTTATATATACTGTAATCATGAGTGGAAAGGAAAGATGAGAAAGGCTGTTAAGAGAGTGGTAATGTGTTATTTCTGGATCACTGTGTCTCCCTGGATTGTCCCAGCAAGCTGTGTCATTTGGCAGCTATAAGGACTACATGATATGAGGGCAAGAGCTTCTAACTGACTGACAGTGTGTAGCCTACCTGCTCCATTCAGCACTGTCTGAAGCCTACCAGCTACATTTCTACATGACGATTTCTACTCTCCTTCTACGCTTATATCTATCTGTTAAGTATGAGCTTATAGTCATGTTACCGTAAAAACTGGAAGAGGGAGGATTTTAAAATGCTGTTTTACCATGGTATCAGGTAGCTGACATTTTGACTGCAATTGCAGATTTTATTAATTCCTCAGGGAAAATGTTGGGATTTTTTGGATGAGGCAGAAAGGAAGCTCAACACAGTGGAGCCACTGAACTGAAGTGAACACTTCAGTTCACTAGCACTTCTGTAAACCCCATTTCAAATCCCAGCTAATACCAAAAATACCACTTAGTATGTTATTTTTTGCAATATTTTGATGTAATATTTGCATGCAATTTGTCCAGTATTGTGTTTTATAGCAGCCTTGCTTTTACTAAGAAATAACAACTTTCAAAAAGGGGTCATGTTATGTTGCTTGTGTTCTAATGTAACATATATATACTGTTGTTAAGTTTGTGCCCATGTAACACATGGTCAGAGGCCCAAAGCTCGAGGTGAACGTGGTTTTTCATGCAGTCCTGCAGTTATATGTAGCAGGATTTTCATTCCTCTTGTTGCTAAAGGTGCTCTACCAACTGTACCTGAGTGGGCGGAGAAATAAGGGGTGGCACCAACAAATCACAACAGAATCACCCCAAAGTACTTCACATTTTAAGTTTAAGACGTTACAGAGGTATAAAGAAGTCAGTATTCTTCCTTGAGCAAGCACTCAGGACAGTGGATAGGAAAAACTCTCCAACCAGAAAAACCCCCTGCCTGGTTCTGCTCGACCAGCTGGTGTGAGTGGGAAATGGAGACAAAGCATCAGACAAGACATGATCAGAGAGAATGGACAGCAAGTAGAACCTGGACCAAACACATTTCTCCCATATCGGTCTGTTCTGTTGACCACCAATATACTGTAACTAAGTAGTCAATACAAAACAACTACTAGCTGGGTAAATATTGCTTATATATCCTTGGCCCCTTCATATTTTCTTTTGATACCCAGAACTATCTATACTAACTATAAGACTCCATACTTCCAACATTACTTCTCTAGCTTTTTAATTACTTTCTTATACTTTTTTTCCATCTAGCTGCTGACTCATACTTCTCCCCATGTTCACCATCCAATTCATCATTCACCCAGTTCTTGCTTTCTTGCTGAATCATGTCCACATAATTTGTCTTCCACTTTTCTCTCTGTGGCCCTCTCAAGGTTCCTCATGCAGAACTGCTGACACAGTCATTTTTTCTTCTCCTTTTCCTCTCAGTGTCTTTCACTTATCACACCATTATGACCTGAATATGTGGAACGGCCAACAAATTCTGAGTTCTGAGAGTTTTGTAGAGTAAAACATATCCAATCAGAATCGACTGCTAGAGCTCAAGCCTTAATTGCAACCCGCAGATCAAGTCCCAGAATTAAAGGAACACACCCCCGCCTGGGATTTAATCCAGAATAAAGTTCGAACAACCAGACAATGTGACGTGTGAAAGACCCAAAAAGGCATAAAACCAGAGACCAGACACCTGCCTTGGCATCAGAATCTTGCACAGGGGGGTGGAGGGGTGGGTCATTTCAGTCTGTTTTCCACCACGTGGTTTTGCAAAACCATCTAGATGATGACCCACAAACCAGAGCTTTACTTTTATAGTACAAGGCCAGAACCAAATAGAAAAAGAGGCCATAACCAAGTAATTCTCTGAATTTTTCTTCCATCACCTGTTATTTTTGCCACTTTATTTCCTTATAGCCACAAAAATTGAGAACCAAAAGATCCAGACATTTTGCACCAGAACCGAGCCCCGTTTCCCCTTTTATTTATGGGACAGAAATAAAACCACACAAATGGGCCAGGGGGCTATTCCGTACCATATGTTCTTCACCGCAAGAGAGGAAAAATAAACGTATGCCAAACCCTACAAACCTGACCTAAAGTAGGAGCACTACAAATTCAAAATATATGTGCTAAATATTTATCTAATTGTCTGGTGTGTATGGTAGAACAGCTACAGCTACACACAAATATAAAGAAAACTGTGTGTAAATGGAACCTGTTAGTGACTTATCTTTATTACAAAGAACAGATGTCACACTTTCTATATTGTTGTATATTATAAATTATTTATTAAGTCAATGTAGGTTGACATGGACAATACCAAGAGAAGAAGGTGAAAATGAGAGAATAAAAGGCAGCCAATGAAAGAATGACAGAGTGACACAAACGAGTGTGTAATTTATTGTGTAATATGGAAACAATTACATCTTGGCAAAGAAGATTTGGCACTACATAGCTTGTCGGCTGTGTCCTGGATTGTTACTATGTGCCTGCTAGTGTCTCTTCCAACTTGCACATGTGTGTGTGTAAGTGTGTTACTGGACTCCACTCTCGAAAGAAAGCAGATGATTGGAAAACAGACTGAGTGAGCAAAAGAAAATTAGAAGGGAAGTAAAAGAGACAGAATGGGAGGTTTCAGTCCCTGTTCTGTATGGTACAACCCCGGTCAGCCTGCTTGGACTCTGGCCATCCTAACTGCTGTTCTCTCATAGGAAGTGTGTGATTTGGGGTTTGAGGGCAAGAAACTTGTGCTTGTGCAAATACAGTGCCAGCACATTATGAAGAACATACTTAGTATGAAGTATACAATAACATAAACCTGTATTAATTGATTTCATCAACATGTCTCAACCTTATAAAGTTGATAGGCTTATTAAAGGCAAATCTCTGAAGAACTTTAACAAAGAAGCTCTGTGCCAACAAAATAATTTAGCCTGATATATGACTATGCTGACTGGACACATTACTTTCCACTGGCTGTTTTTAGTCTGGCTGTATTCTACAGTCTCACAGGAGGTACCACATCATGTGATGTTGTCGTGGGCCTTTTTAAAGACTATGTGATTGATTGTGATAGCTGCAAGTCTCTTATCCCATATGACTTCATGTAAGACTCAACTTGTATTAAACAGTTTCTTTCTTTTTAATGAACACGAGACTGCAGCGAGTGTGTAAGTGTGCCTTTCTGCCCTAATGGGGATTACGGAGAACTGTGAAGATCTCTTTCAATCAGTTTGTAGAGTATGTAATATATATAATATGGCTCAGATATGCTGATTTTGGCACTTACTGGCCATGCACGACAGTAGGGCTGTGTATCCCAATCATTTTACTAGGAAGCACTTATCTCTTTAGTTATCCGATCTTCCTAATCCTGCATATTGTCCCTCATTACTACAGTCTCTGCTGTACATCTTTACATTTGTATCTAGTTATTTGTGTAAAGAAATGTTACAGAATATTGTAATAATTAGGTCTGTTGTAAAGGCAATGTATTATTGTGCTTGGCCATTGTGCAATTATGATTATACTATTAATCATTTCATTATACTCTCTTGCCACACTCTAGATGACCACAAGTGCACCATTACTGCTACCTTTTATTCTAAGGACTCTGATTGGCTGGCCTAGGATGAAAGAAATGTGACTGGCTGGGAGGCAAAAGCCCTCAGCCAGAGGGCTCTGCAGGGGGCACTGTAGAGAAGAGAGATCCTGTAGACACACACATTCACATGCACATGTATGAGTATTAGACATCCTGTCTATCCAGATTCTAATAAAGCCACCAGAGTTAGAAGTTCAGAGCACATCAGCAGTTTTATTATATTTCTCAAGGACTCGGCTGGTTGACAAATACTGCAACACAACCATCTAAAATAGAAGTTTGCTTCTACCGAGAAATTGTGAATTATTTTGTGAGGAGGTAACATATAGTTCACAGTTTCTGTGACAGTGAATATATTAGTGAATAACTGAGGATTTACATATAGAAATACTAGAGGACACCCTGGGGGGCCCCCCACTCGCAGGAACAGGAATTGAGATCAGTGCAGAGTAAGTCAGGTGGTAGGCATGGTCAGAGACCACAGTATGCTGATCCCTGGCTTGATAAACTGGCTCCTGGGACGTGGAACGTCACGTCACGTGCTAGCTCACTAGCATACTATAGTACTAGTAGTAGCAGTAACCAAGTTGGGCTTCATTGATATTTGGGTTTTCTCTGGTTAAAGAGAGGGTCACCTTCTTGTGACTGAAAGTCTGTATGTCTTGAACTTACGGGTGAGTTCAGATGGTGGGGGAGGCCACTGGAGAACCCACTGGTGGACACCAGCAATGAAGGGGGCCATAATACTGAAGAAAGAGACATTTCAAGTGTGGTTGACCTTATGGTCTCCTAAAGCAGCAGATAGGTAGTGGAAGTTACAGGGTGCTGGATAGGAAGCTCAGACAGATCATCTCATCCAGTCTTGGCCTTGGAACAGTGCGCTAACTTTTTGCCATTTCAAGGTTACTTGAGGGGACATAGTTTGTTGATCCAGTCTACATATGTTTTATGGATTTGGAGAAGGCTTATGTGTCCCATGGGGTGTCTTGTGTGGGTGCTGTGGAAGTATGGGGTGCTGGGGCTGTTGGTAAAGGCCATCTAGTCTTTGTATAACCAGAGTGAATGTTGTGTCTGTATTCAACTGATCAAAATAATTCTCGCACATTGCTAAGTTCAGCCAGCTGAACTTAGAAATGCCTCTGTTCTGCCTGTAAATCTGCCAGCAGAGATGGTGCAAGTAACACAGGTTTCCGGGTTAAAGCATCTGCTAAACAACATGAGATCACATTATTTTGTGGCTAACACTGAAAAAATCACAAAAGTAAAACTTAACAGTGTTTATAGTCCCATGAAGGAAAGTTGTTGTTAGCTCAGTGTGCGGAACTAATTGTTAGCTCAAGGAATCTGGTCAGAGCAGTGGATTTTTAACCTAATACAACAGAAATAAATGTGAATTTAAATTTTGGGGTGAGACAGCTCACATTGTCACACAGTTAAAACATTTTTAAGGCTATTTAATGAATGATGTACCACATAACGTATGCAATCTGAGAGGAGCAGACAGATTTAGATGTAAAATGTATATAGTTAGAATTGCGATATTACAGAAAAAAAAATTCAGTTGGTGTAGAATGGCAATATTGTGATCTTGAATCAAATCAATAATACTTATTTAGTTTATCATGTACAACTGTTTTCACTGCAGTTTTTTTGCACTTATGTGAGATATAATCCGAAATATATACAATGTCTTTGGGATATAGGTTCTTAAACTACAAGCATGACAGCAGCATTAAGAAGAAAGAACTAGGTGCCAAATAATTGCACCCTTCTCTGCAGCTGCCATTTCAAGTCAGAATACTTTGACAGGACTGGAGACTACTCATTTAAAGGAAGGAGCTAAATGTAACCGTGTTTAAATGTATTTTTTTTCTATATAAATGATGTCAAATTTACATTTCTTAATTGTCCAAACTGCTTTGCCCACCAAACCAAGAGTTTTACAAATTGACTTTTATTATTATTATATTATTATTTTTATCTCAAAGGTGTCCAGTGCATCCAGACTGATTGAAACAAAAATCTTACCTGTTTAAATACTATTTTGAAAAACCCAAAAACCCTCAAAATCTTTTAATATTTAAATTTAACATTTAAGTACTGTCACTATCATTCTGTAAAACATATATATACGGTATAATCCAATTTTGTCAGTCCACTACTTTAGTTTTTTTTAGCTTGAATGCTGCATTTGCATGGACCTAAACCCTACAGGTTCTTCAGAGAGAAAAATGAAGGTACCACTCATAAGTAAAAATGTCCCTCTCTCGATAACAATTGATATA
>OMLM01003016.1:51664-72138 GCA_900302695.1 Helostoma temminkii | reverse complement strand
CAACTGACTTTCCCTCAAAATCTTTTAATATTTAAATTTAACATTTAAGTACTGTCACTATCATTCTGTAAAACATATATATACTGTATAATCAAATTTTGTCAGTCCACTACTAATTTTTTTTACTTTAGTATTTGGAATGTATGATGAATTGATGGTATTATCATTTTTAAATAGCTCTCCTTCCCAAAATGTTCAGCTCCTCCAGTTACACTCTTTAATCAGCAGCAAGTGTTCACTATAGCTCAAAGGGAATTTGCTTGAATGCTGCATTTGCATGGACCTAAACCCTACAGGTTCTTCAGAGAGAAAAATGAAGGTACCACTCATAAGTAAAAATGTCCCTCTCTCGATAACAATTGATATATAACTTCCACATGTGTTGTACTTGTATGTTGCTTTACTTTACTGCAACAGGTGGTTGCATACTGTGGATGCACTTTACTTTTAGACATGCCACAACAACAAAAAAAATGCATGATTTGATCATGTGTGCGCTATAGTGATTTAGTCTTATACACAAATCCAAAACAGTGAATTCAGCGTATTTACATTTTTATGTAGAGGGGAGCAATAATGCAAAGTCGGGAAGAAAAAATGTTTAAATCAAAATCATACAATAGTCTGTATCTTAGTTGATTATATAATGTGTGTTGTTCCCTTTTTGGTTTTCATATTCATCATGGCCCTTTTTGGAAAAACTCAGCTCTAAGAAGTGTTTCTCTAACTATGTACTACATACTGCTGACTCCTCCAGGTCAGAGGTGTAGTGTTACACTTTGGCTGTCAGACAGACTACTCAGACTTGCACAATAATGACATGATGCAGTGCGAGGATAGATGGAACGACAAACGGAGGAGGGGAGCTGGAGAAATGTAAGACATGCAGAATTAGAGGAGGGAAAAGAGAGAATAAGAGGTAGGGGGTAGAAGTTGGGAGTGGATGAAAGCATGACAGGTAGACATAGTAATGAAGAAAGAGCAGTAAGACGTAGGACAATTATGTCCTCCCTGGGCTGATTTATCTTCATGTTCAAAGGAAAACACAGCTCTTGTGGGCACAGCTGAGAATGAGAGTGATGTTTTACACCATCCTTTCTTTCTCTCATTTGTTTTCCCACATATGGATGTGATTTTTAGTAATCTTCCAGGCTTTGTGAAATGACAGCCAGACAGAAAGCATGAGGAACTGTGTTTTGTTGCCAGAACATGACACTCTGGTACAAGATGTTGTGGCTGACAAGGTATGCACTGACAAACACACTGACAGCTGAGAAACTTCCATGTTGCACGTTGAATTCGGCTTGGGTTTGTGAAATGGTGCCCTCATCACCAGTCTACCACCCTCTTCCTTCTTATTATTACTCTAAAAATACTGGACGTCAGTCAAGCAGCAATAACCTTAAGAGGCGAGTTGTGATTGGGATTGTGGAAATTGGAGGATTGATGTTGGCTCAGCCGACATGCTATCCAACGAGAGTAAAGTGTCCCAGAGAAGGAGTGTGAAACTGGATGTAGATGGAGGACAGGAAAGCTGGAGAGCTAAAAGCTCGCACCAGTCATTTAAGGAAAAGAAAAAGTTAATGTTCCGAAAATAAACCACAGAAATTATTGCAACCCCTGGGAAACTTGTTAAAAGCTCATAAAACAAAAGTCTGGTATAATACATGAAGCTATAATGGGGATCCATTTTACAGAATTAATTTTTTTTTTCATTTCTTTTCTTTTCAACAGGATGTGGCAAGTTAACGAGGGATTGGCAGTCTCAAGTGTCCTGAAAGTAAACCTAAAGCCAGGCTGTACGGTCATAGGCTTGACCTCTTGCACTACTCATATTGGTTGTATTGGTGAGTTGCATGTACATGTACATCACAGCAATTCAAGGATTCTCACTTAACAAATTTGTTAATAACCTATTAAAAGTTAAGCAGTGGAACAGTATAAATATTTCACAACAGATGTTGTTATCGGCATCCTAAAGAAAACTAAACTGTCAAACAACATTCCGACATTATACGTCTGACATGACACTAAATGAAAAATGGATCTCCATAGCTCAAAAGCTATGTATGACTTCATCAAAATGCATACTTTTAGCATGGTGAAAAAGTGTAACATTTACAATGACAACAGCAGACAACCCCTAGCACAAGTGAAGTCTACAATATGAAATTATTGAAAAATATAAAAAGTAAAAAGTTCTGTCTTGTGTGGCAGCAGTAGGTTTTTTGCTATCAATAACCTGCATGATAAATGTCTCTGAGTTGATATTAACTATGTTCTGTAATAGTTTATTTGTCGACATTAGCCCAAATGCCATCCAGCACTAGCAGCCTTGTGGCTGGAGTCTTTCTCATTAGCTCATGTCAAAGGATAGCTAAACTTTAAATATGTGGTAAACAAAGGCACATATAATCTATTTATTTTAGTAATTGTATTTAAAAATTCACCATGTACTCGAGATGCATTGTCTTGTGTGGTGCGACATGCCTGTGCAGTGCTTTGCCTACACAAAACTAACATATGAGAAGACACCCACAAACACATACACACAGCGCGCCATGTCTGGACAGACTGGAGCGGAGTATGGTCTGAGTCAGAGAAGGCAGGATCGAGCTGGCTACCGGGGTCTGCGCTGTATTCAGCCTAAGTGATTCTGATAGGACCCGTTTGAAAAATGACATGGTGTTGAAGCAGTGGAAATCAAGAGCTGCTGGCACAACGTGTTTTCTTAACTGCCGGGCAGGGGGAAGGAGTGAAGGGAGAACTACTAAGAGCAGAACATTCCCTTTCTGCATTGATAGATGGATGTAACCTCTCCCAATTCATCTAGCTCTTGTTAAACACTCACAGAGACAAATTAGTGAGGGAGGGAGAGAGCACTCTTGTTTTAGAGCCAGCATCTAATCTGTTCCAATCCTGTCTTCTTCTTTATTTCTTCCTCCTTTCATTTTCTTGGCTTTCATCCTTCCGTTATACTTTGTATTTGCCCTACGGAGAGAATAAATGGGGTCTTCTACATGTAGAACATGTCAGATTCTTTCTGCCCAATTTAATAACCCCAAAGACAAACTCTAAAGATCGCAAATTTGTCTAAGTGTCCTATAAACTACAAAACCCAAGCTCTGACAATGATATGTCATTCTCTAACATATGATCTTGATGAAGAGATATCTCAGAGTGCTTGAGCATAGACATGCACCTAGACTTGAACGATTTTAAACCATGTCTCTTGCACTATGTTCTGCCACTCTTGCTCCGACTTGATGTTTTGGCCACAACTTCAGACACCAGAAAAAATCATTCCACTCATCTCACCTTTCCCTCTCTGTCCTGAACCGACCAACCACATCTCTATTTCTGCCTGACTCCACGGTGATGAGAGCTGTGATTGATCAGCTTTTCCAGCAGGAAATGAGAGGGCATCTCCCAGAGGCCTGTTTAAACAGCGAGTTATACGGTTACAGAGTTGTTCCAGGACAGCTTTTCACGTGATGGGCTGACCTGCGTTGCTTACCCAGCCGACGTGAGTCATAGTTCCCTACCAGGTCCCTCATCTTTGAGGTGTTCCTCACATTCATGTGTGTGCATGTGAAAAGAAACAGTGCGTGTGTGTATGTTTGCTTGCACTGCTGTGTTTTTGTCTTTGAACATACACCAGTTTCAAACTGTTTGCTACTGATGATTTGGGAAAATATATGTCAGATCTCCCTATCAGATGTGGCAATGTAAGATCCTAGTATTGTTTTATTATCACAGGCTTAAAATGGTAAAGCTTTACTGGCAACCATTTGTTTTAAAATAGCAACGTTTTACATTGTCTGTCGATCATTTGACTAAAGTGGTTAGAAAAGAATATGGGTTAAAATACGTCAAAATACTCAAGTGATTACTCGTAGTGATGATTACTAATAAAATCAACTATGACTGACACCTTTCAAAGTATATGTAGTTATTTAATCTGTTATGATGAAAAATATTGATTATAGCAGCTTTAATGTAAAGCACTTATTAGAATTTTAGATGTGAACCCTTTTATTTTAGGTTTCCATTTTTTAAAATATATATTTCCTTCAATTGTCATCATAGTGCTTCTGAAACAAAGTGGTTTATGGGATTAAAAAAAAAAAAACACTGAACATTAGACTTGTAAAGTTGTGGCTGAGCAGCTTTTAAAGCAGCTTGCTGGTTTTTGAGATGTGTCTGAGGTGGTGTACTGATATAATGATCATTATACCAGTGGTGGATAACACTGATGGGCCCATATCAGATATTTATTAAACAGTCAATGTAAGTCAATAATTTGTCAAAGTTATAAACTGGGCTAATGGCTAGCGCATGGTTGTAATCTTAACCAATGCGTGAAGCCAGTTGGATTCTTCAAATAATTAATCAAGTGAAGTACACTGGAAAGAAAAATTAAAAATACTGAGTCGTGTCCAAGTTTACTTTTCTGCCCATTTATTGTTGCAACAGTGGAGAGAGCTGAACATTTTGAGGAGTGCTAACTCGCAGTGAATTTCTCTTTCACAGAGTGTGATGTAAGCAGCAAAAATTAGGCTGTAGCTTGTCCATAATTTAACAGTGTGGTTTAGGATCTCTCAACAGCTGCTGAGGCAGCATTGTTGCCGTCTGGCTCAACTTCCTCACCTGCCACGATGATACATGCTCACTGTTAATTGAAAGGAATCCACACACACGCACACATCCAACTCCAGGAGAAACTGTAACCAGAGAAATTGAGGTCTGAAGATTCCCGGCATCCACATTAACATCAACCCCAAAACGCACCTCATCCTGACAATTATAAGCTCAGGAAAAAAAACTGACAGAAGAGGACAGGGGAAAAAGCAACAGTAATTTCTTTCTTTTAATCCAAACCAGATTTCCATATCTGCAGCCGTTTGCAACCGGTTCCACCTCTGAGGCAGAGCCGGCTCAGCACAGGATACTGGGGAAATAAAAGCCACAGTATTAGTCTCCCCAACACTGCATATTAATCAGCATTTAATAAAAAGAAAATAAATTGCTCTCCACTCCAAATATTATGAGTGTGACGCTACCTTTATTTTTATTTCACTGCAAGTTTTTCCTCAAAAAATCTAAAATAAACAGCCTTGCAGAAAGTAGAAGGGGAGGGTGGAGCAACGGAGGGATGGAGCCACATGACTGGGGATTTCTGTACATGTGTGTAAAAAAGTAAATCTGAAATTAAATAAACAGAGGTTGATGAGGAGTGGGTTTTTGACACGCCTTGCCTGGCCTTGTTCAGGTCAGAAACTATGGTGGTTATGACGGCAGATCAATGTTGCCATGTTGGCGGGGTGGCTACCGTCCAAAAGCTCTCCATTTCCACACAGGTGATTTCAACAGGCATGGAATTCACCCCTGAAATGATTACATTGACCTTTAAAAGAGTGAGAAAAACATATTTAATGTTTTAAGACTAATGGACTAATAATGACATTGCTGAATGTAAAACTACAACTTTGTTGTGTGCACATTTCAGGCTCTTCTCTCACAGCTTGCACGCAGGATACATCCAGCTTTTGGCTACTGCCCATAAACTGTATTTGTCTGTAAAAACATCTTTACTGTATTCATGTCTGCATTGGGTTGTAACAGAAGTATGCATATTTTATAGCAGAAGTTGCTATACTGTTACTCATCTACACTGTTTTATTTCAGTTTGTTTTTATTTTTCCCGCTATGCACAAGGTACATACGTAAATAATAGAGCGTGATTTGTATTTGGCCTCCAACCTAAAATCTGTAACTGTTTGTGGTCCAGGAGGAAATTAATAGTGGGAACAGAAAGTGGGAACAGAGGGGAAATACATGTCAGAATTATACAGAAGAAAAAGAAGATATAGTTGATTTGAAATTAGGGTTTATAACAATTAAGAATTGAACTTCCAGAATTTAGTTTTTAAATTCCACTTGCTTCCTCTCATTATATTTCAGTCACACCATTACATACACTATACACTATTGCATGGTTTTGGAGACAAGTATCCCCTGCTCCATGTCATTTATTAAACATTGTTAAAACTTTGTTGTTAAAATGAACCATTCAAATCAAATGACATCCTCAATACCACAATGTCTTATTTCATTGTATCAGATGTTTCCAATATTATCTAATATTATCTACTATCTAAAATAGTAAACCTGAAGAGAAATTAATTCGCCTTTGAAAATGATTTCTTGTAAGTCTTTCTTGTAGAAAATCACACCCCATGAGGCTGTGGGGTGATGAATAGAATCCAAATGTGGTTACATCCCTATTCAAGAAGATATTGTGCACAGGTTCAAATTCACAGATTGGATGAACAG
Source organism: Helostoma temminkii (assembly GCA_900302695.1). Classification (NCBI taxonomy): domain Eukaryota; kingdom Metazoa; phylum Chordata; class Actinopteri; order Anabantiformes; family Helostomatidae; genus Helostoma; species Helostoma temminkii. The sequence goes on along the minus strand of OMLM01003016.1, from coordinate 65,802 downwards.
TCTGGTAGTGTCATCCCAGGCTTTAACAGGTTATGTTGCCTTTGACCAAAGCACTGATTGACAACTGAGGTGTGGCCGACAGCAGAATGTCTGATTGCGCTGAGCAGCTCCTACTTGTTACTGTGTGAATGTGACACAGAGTGTCACTGGAAAAAAGGTCACATTTACCCAGGTGGCACTGTCTGGATAAATAATGGTTAAAACAAAAATAAAGTCTAGGAGCAGCTCTTAGCTCTACCTTCACTCAATGTCAGCTCTGGTTTTGGAGCCACAAGACTGTGGCACACTAACTGTGCCAAAAATGCAGGGCGAACTGTATGTGTAGCATTAAAACTGAAGCGTATATACTGTGCAGACACACCTCTGTTCATGAAAAAGGTATCCATGAGTGTGAACAAGTCCAACACACACTCACTTAGATGCCACACTGCACACACGCTGACACACTGCAGCCCTTTTACCTGCGAGCTCAGCTCTTACCCCAAGCCAGGTCTCGGGTTACCTGCTTTCCTTCGTGTGAGTGTATTCATATGCTCCTAAGAGGGATGAGATTGGAAGGAGTCTGTTTTTCCAGTGATAAAAATCACTTGGCACCTAGTGAGGAGCCGGCATCGCAGCACAGCACAGAGCAGAACAGCACATCGCAGAGTAGCGCAGCATGGCTCTGGCTCCACCTCAGTGTACATAAGCAGGAGAGGAAGACAAGCCACATGGGTCTGAACCCAACCCTGAATATCAAGGCCCTGCTACTTAACCACCAGGTTAATAGGTTTCATACTTTATTTTCACAAGGAAAAGGGTAAACACTGGAAATAAATAGAAAAATATCTTTATGTTAAAAACCTTGACCATTGCAAATTCAGATCTGTACAGCTGCAGCCACTATAAAGACATCACTGATTTCATCCTTTATCCGTGCTACACACTATTTGCAATTAATGTCACTTTATTTGTTGCATACAGCATTTTCTTTCACAAGGGGTTTCCATCACTTCACAGTCATTTCGCATGCAAAACTTAAATATAAAGGTACTATTGAACATTAAATTACAATTAGCAGACACCTAATTCAAAGTAAATCAAGTAAAATGCTACTTACACAATGATGCATCACAAACGATGTTGCTGACATGCTAATGTATATTTTTGTTTCTCCTATTTTTAACTGTTATTTATCTGTCATAGTTACTACTAATATTTTTTCATAAAATATGTTTATAAAACCTACACAACAATACATTTTGCAGAACTATAAAACACCTTTAATTTGACCTTCAAAATAATTATAGTCTATACTTTCATTTTTCATTTTTGCTTACAATGGAAACATTTTGCTTTTCCCTAATTAGAAATGGATTTTCTTTGTTTATTCATCGTTTTATTTTTGCGATAAAAGCATTTAAAATTGCACCCTGCTAAAGCACAGTTTAGAAAGCTAAATAAATAAATAGACAGTTAGCTACAGGTTATACCAAACCAAATAAATTCCCACTCAGAAATTTCAACTGGAATGCCCCCAGAAAATCCTATCCAAATTCAACATCAAAACACAAGGAGCTACTCCATGAATTAACAGTGTGAAGGCTGTAGTACTGTTTATTATCACTTATGTTGTATTTGTCTCATTATATACACTGTGGACATGTTGCCACAGTGTTCATAGGTGCAAAGTACCTCATAATGTACTGTTATAAACTAACATTGCTAACAATGGCTATCCTGGTTAGAACTAGTGTTTTACTGAAACATGTTCAGCTCTGGTGTTGCATCATGTCTGAGGTAAATGAAACACAATGTCTGTTCAAATAGATCATTTGCATTTTGATGCTCATAAATAAATAAAACAAAAAAATATATAATAAATGTCTGTAATATGAAGTATCTTCTTTGATGCTTAATTAAGCAAAAGGAGCAATGTAAGGACTTTATTATAATGGAGAGTATTTTTACATGGTTATAAAGTTTTGCTTATTCCAGCAGTGGTAAGCATAAAACAGAAATTTGAAATTCCACAATAGCTACAACTTGACCTTTTTCTGAGTCTCTTCGAGACTTCAAGACTACCTGCTCTGTGTACCCTACAAAGGCCATTTGTGCTAGGAAATCCTGCATGGCTCTATGTTGTCTTATGGGAAGTTGTCTAAGCATCCTATAAACCCATATTACCCAGACAGACCTCAAAAGGTTTTAGTTCACAGTCAAAATATTAAAAAGCTATAATTCCAAGCAAACATCAGTGGTTGCCAAAATAAAGGTCTTTGATAAAAAAAAACTACTGATATATGTTTGACTGACGCTTGTGTTGGTATTTTACAAGAAGTGATGCTACTCCTCCTCCTGTTCAACCAGTCAGCTGACAATGGCTGAATTTCAGCGTTGTTTGTAGAAGCTTGGGCCTAGGTTTCCTCATTAGACAAACAGACCCTGCACAATGCCAAGTGCAGGCTAAAGGCGAAGCATTAGCTGCAATAAGCCAGCACTTCTGCCCTCTCCGCACATAGACTCAATGTGTAATGTGTCCTAATGGAAGATGTAAATTGAATACTTAAGCTGGGCACACATGCATCTCCATATCTTCACTCACAGCCACCTACATCGCTGCTCGACCTGCCAAACCACATGGCTGAATGAGCCTATGAGATAGACAGAGTGCTTACTGTACATATGGCTCTCTGCTTCTCCACCGCTCACTCACCACAGTAGGCTGGTACTCGATGAGGGGGTCTCAGTGACAGGGGGCCAGTGTTCCTCTTAGTCTTGGCTCATTCGCCATGAAGGATTTAAGTGTTATTCGATCACGGTTTCAAAATCGAATTCTTTTCTTTGTTGCTTTCGGACTGTTGTTCTGTTTCATTCTTTCTGAAAGCTATACTTCTGTCTTTCCCCTCAGCGGTAATATCTGAATCCTCACATGGCCCTGCAGTATCAGTTCCTTCCTGAAATAAACTGACACTTTCTCAACCCCGTCTCATCCTGTCTACCCAATGATAAAGACGTCAGCGGTCATTCCTGTATTACTGGGTGTTTGAGACAGAAACGTGATATTTTTCCAGTGTGTACCTGGCTCAGTTCAAATCGGTCTTCTTCTCATTTTTATTTTTTCTCCATCTTTGTTTCCATGTGCGTATTCAGTCACAGTCAAACCTCCACAATTTTCTGCCTAAGACATCTGTAGGACACAGCATGGCAGCTTCCACACTGGCCTCATAAGCAAGGCTAACCTGGCATCATGGTAGCTCGTCTTCAGCAGTCATGTCTGCCCACCCTTGTCACCATTAAGTCAACATCCCTATTACTTTCCAAGCTCACAGACTCTCCATCCAGCATCCAAGCCAAGTTCCTCCCGTGGCTCCCCAGAGGCGGCTCACTGGCCCAGGGTACAGCTGAGACATGGGGCCAAGGTCAGTAGAGGTAAGGAGGAAGTAATTGGAGATTTTTAATTACGAGCCTCAGTGGTGCGATGAGCAGCTCAGCAACTGAACAAACCAGGGCTTAGTATGGTTCCTGAGTTTTACAGAGTAGGCTCTAAAGCAGCACTTGGCTAAGGTTTTGATGTAGAAATACATCCATCGTTTCCACCTAGATCAAAAATTGAGGCAGCTTAAGAAAAATAAAACCCTGTGGATTCAACCTGTTTGAGTAAATTATGGGTATGGTCACCGGCTGAGAAAAAAATAATTGGTACAAATGCAAAACTGTCCCTTAGACTGCAGCAAACTATGTGTTCTGTAGAAAGTTGTATATAACAATTATTTCCATTATGTCTATTTATTTTAAGTCTGAGAAATTATAATTGGGACTTTAACAAATCATCTAAGGCCCACGTATCACCTACTGGCCAATGTTAAATTTCTTCCTGCAGCTGTTACAAACTAAAATCAGGCATCAAACTGCGTGATCTTTTATACACAATATCTGTGTAAGACAGAATGTGTATTATTGTTATTGCCATAATTAAACTGGAGATAAATACAGTTTAATCTCATAAATAAGTCACTTCCCACTATACGTCCATCTCCTGCCCCATTCTGTTCTTTCTTGTGCTCTGTCATGTTGGCTTAGATTTTCAGAGCAGACATCCCAATTCAATGCATGGCATGTTGTATGTTGTATGCCATGAGCCTCTTGTTGGCTTAATTTATTGAATTTTTGTTGTTCTGGTTTTCACTAAGCTGAGCAGGAAAGCTGATGTTTAGCTGACAATATTGCATTGCCAAAATATTGTGAAGCTGATGTTTAAAAGAAAAATAGCTGAGGTTCATTGCTGAGTTCCTTGACTTAAAAACAGATGTACAGTGATGGTCACGTCATTTACTACATTAAACCTGTCTAAAGCCCCACCAGCCATAACTTCACAAGCAATCTGGGTAATTCAAATCAAACTTCACAGGTTAATTTTTGGTTTAAAAGGTAAAGCAGAGGTAACAACTGATTCTTGAAAATGGATGTGTTCATTGCCATCTGAATCTTATTTAAACTGGTGCTGTGCCTCATGGACACAATCACACAGAGCTCTGCGAGATAAACTCTGCTTAGAGAAGCTTAGTTTGGAATTAATGATCAGGATACTAGAGGAAGACTTTGACGTTGTGAAAGCTCATAAGGTGATGAGCCAGATGTGGCAAATCAATAGTGGACATATTGTACCAAAGCTGGCTTGTTTTACATTGGCGCACACACATACACAATAAACTGGACTTGGTACTACTCTAACATCCAAGCTCACACACACAGACACAATACACAAAGTGGATCTGATGTGTGCTTATTCAAGCCCACACTCACAAATGACGTAATACTGCATTCATATTGTTTTAGTATGTGGTCGCTAGCACACCACATGTTTATTGGCTCAAATGGAGAAAATATGTTCACGAACCCTGGAAGAAGGTTGGTGGCAAATTTAACTTTCCCAAACTTTCGACTTGAAAATAATCCAAATGTTGACGACATTAACTCTATGAAGGACATTCATAGGTTTGTGCACCTGCTGTGTCAAGTGGCAACAATTTGATTGAGCAGTTTGGAATTCAGAAGAAAATGCTAAAAGAAACCAGGTATTTAAATGTTCTGGTTCGGTGCTTTGGTTTGTAACAATATGTGCCTTTATCCATGTGGCAGAAAAAATCCAATTCCAGGTAAGAAAATGTTCAACGGTTGTTTCTTTGCCACAGGCTCGACTAGAAAATGTTAAAATAAGTAGCTAACATCAACAATTAACACACAACAACATTAATTCATACACGACAGGATTAGTAAAACTAGAGAAGACATATCTAATAGACATGAAGCCAGACCAGGATAGTTTTTAGGCTTTTTCTCCACAAGCTTACAGTAACAGCTTGTTTATATAGATTGTATAGCCGTTGCTGTTATATCACTGGTAATAGCTTAAATAATTATATAGACTTAATACAAGTTGAAACTTTACATAATTCTCTATTATTAACACCACCCATGCTTCACACTGCAGAACAACAGAATGGGGCTATGGCTCACATACGCTAACTTCTCCAGCACTCTGTAATGCCCTAAGATGAATAAAGGGGGCTTTAGTTCATAGGTTTGGGTTACAAGACACAGAACGGTTCTTGATCTGCTCCGCATGCACCTTGTACATGCAGACCTCTAGTTCCTCTCTTTCTCTCACATCACATCATCTCTGCTACTTTCCACTTAACAGTGCTGTACAACCCTGACTCTTGTTCCCTTATGTCCACTCCCTGCTAAAGAAACATGTCCAAGAGAGGACAAATATTTAAGTGAATAATCACACAACTAGGAAAGACTGAAAAACAGATTTTAAAAAAACAAGATGGTGAACAAACTTTGCACATAAATGTCCACTTTCTGCTACTCTGTTTTTTGTTCTCTTTAAAAGCACAATGAAAATCATCCATTCAGTATTCACAGTACATATAAACTGTTTTATAGAGATATAAATATGAGATAATATGAGATATGTTTTCTTGATTAGTGCCATTTTTAATAATAATTTAATAATTTCTAAGAAATCAAACAAATAGGAGATAAGAAAGAGAGATGCATGTGTCAAGACGTAAATGCAAATTTCACAAAATTAGCAGATGTTTTACACGATTTGAATGAACTACACTTTTAAGAAGATGTTATAACAAGAGCTGAAAGATGTGTTTCTGTCTCTTTGTAGTATGAAATAATCCTTAGTGGCACTGATACAGCACTGATAGGCTACAGCATAGATGTCTGTACAGAGTATGTACAGTATTAGCTGCTGTTTGCCAACTGGCTTTTCTGTATAGCAAATTTGGTTTTAACTCTGTATGTCATTAAACTTTTCTAAGTCTTCCTTCCTTTAAAAGTGGTCTTTCAATCCAGATGGCTGCGGTTAAAGCAGGATGGAGGTTTGAGTGGAGGGACGCAGCCAAAGCACTGAGATATCATCACTCTTTCATTAAGTAGATCTCTGCTCTCTCTGAGTAGAGTGCAGAAAAAAAGAAAGTCTGACCATGACCAGCAACTGAAGGAATGACAGCAGTGACCAGCCTTCATGCAAATGTAATAAATGTGAGTTCACTCATTGTAAGATAAGAATAAAATATGATTTTTTTTGCTAAAATAAGAGCTGCTCTTGATGGAATCTGCTAGAACGTGAAATATTACAGAGAACTCAATAAGTAATAAAAGAATTTATAAAATATTAAAGAATGTTATATTTATCTTCATCCAGAACTACTGCAGACCTTATTGTCTGATACTGACCCCACCTGTAGTGTCCACCTCCCATTCATTCATTAATTGTCTGGCACTGATGCAGGGGATGGTTTCAGTGGACACAGGTGAAGCTGATGAGTCCTTCTCTGAGATACAGTATATAATCTCACCATTGGCTGTTTTCCTACCAGACTCATGAAAACCTTTAAAGGAAGGCACCCGATAGGCATCCTGATCAAATGCATGACCCACCTCATCTGATTCCTTTAATGCAAAAGAGCAGCTCAACTCAGAGCACATACTGCTCAGGGTACGCTTTGGACTTTTGGAAAGATTTGGATTTGGTCACGTAAATAAAGCTGTAGGCTAAACATGTGTAAATACACAAAATGTTCCCCTTGTAAATATTTTGAACGGAGAAAGGGGGTATACAAATCTATTCATCGTCTTTAGTCTAATTTAAAGTGCTATTAAAATTCAAATCATGAGGCGGCTATGTTGCTTCCAGGAAACACAGCTGCATTGAGTTCAAGTCCCTTTATCCAACACAATGTCAAGTTTGGGTTGGGTTGTAGTCTAATCCACACTCCACTGTACATACATTTATTCTCTGCATTTCTGCTACATTTTACTTTTTGATGAAGCATCTTCTCTGGCTGAAAAAAAAGGTGCCTAAGACACCAGTTCCCTCACCTGACACCAAATAACCCTCATAAGCACAAGAAATGTCTACACACTGGAAAGGACCAATTACCACCCACCGCAAAGAATAAAGGAAGCCGAGTGATGCCGGCCAAGGCACAAGCTGTTACGGTTACAAAAGAGAGAGAGAGAGAACCAAAAACACGGTGAGGACTAAACTTAGATGCGTGCCCCCCCTCCCTTATCACTCCATCCTGTCTGCTGCACAATTCAATAAACTGTAAAAATGTGCTGTGTTATAGTATATAGTCCTCTGCTGCTCAGAGTAGCGTTTCGCTTTGTCAGAGCTTTTCTCCCTCAATCTCCGGCCGAGTCATGGGTGCTGCTGTCTTTCCAAGGAAGGAAGAGGGGAAGGAGGGAGTTTTCCAGTGGCACGAGCCACCCGCTGACAACTGCCATTCTTTCCCCCCCCCACCAAAAACCACCCCCTCACACACACCACACACACGTCCTCCCTTGCCTAAACCCAAACAACTGCTCAGCATTAAGGTGTGGATCTGTCATTAGTTAGCTTGGCCTGGCTCGGTGAGACCATTGTTATTGTTAAAGCGAGGGCTGTTTGCACAAGCCCTATCTTTGGAGGGAAATGGTACTCCTTTGTGGCTTTTTCGCCTCAGTCTGAGTGGATTGAGTTTCCTCTCGCTTTTCCAACCTCTTGTACAGAGTGGTATGATCAGCTAATGCACATATTTTAATCAGCAACAACTCAGATTGCTGGGAAATCTGTCCAGGGGCAAGAAGTGCTCAAATATGCTTTCTCCAGGATTTAGTCTGACAAAGAATGTCGACTCACTAATTTTTTAGACTTTCTAAAATGGTTTTCTGACCAGTTTTCTTGAAAGCAAAAAAGAAACTGACGCATAGGTATTAAGAGAGAGTCTGCAGTGATGGATGGTAGATACAGTGATCTTCCTCTTAGCTAAGTGTTATTTAAACAGCACAAGGAGAAGAATGACGTTCGGTCAATAGACACCCGGTGCCCAGACACTCAGATCAGAGTGGAAAAGACACAGTCAGGCTCGAGGCGACTATTAATCACTCTGAATGTTCTGAAGAATGGCACATCACACTTATCTGAAGCCTGAAGGCAGCTTTAATTCTAGTAATAATCAGCAGGTGTCAAAACACACAGTGCAGCATGTTGCTATGTATGAGGTCAGAGTACCCGTGAGTGTTGTATTGCCCAGGTGTCAACATTAAATTCACCATAGTTTTAATATTGTGGCTGATTAGGATACAATTCTTTGGCCTTCATTTTTGAGTTTTTGATACACAAGATTTTATTTGTAGTATTCCTTCGACATATGGTCAGGAGGAGCCGAGTTGCAAACCGCTGACCCTAGAATCGATGGGCCACATTTCCTGCTTTGACACCAGGTTGCAACGATTGACCTGGTCATATTTTCGTCGTCCATCTGTCCCAGGACAGACGGGTACCTAAACTGCAACGTGGCCAATTGGCGGAAGCAATACGACAGTGAGGATGTGATTCTAGTTCAAACTATAACCGAGACTTAAGAAACATCATCCATGCCAGCTTCTTAGTCTGACTTCTGGGTGCGAGATTTTGGGAGGTCTTGACAGCAACTCTTACACACTTGAAAATGGAAATTAAGTGAAATGGTGTGTCAACAAACCACTAGCAAATTGCTGTAAAGCTGCTGTTGATAGCAGTCACATACTGTAAATTTAATCCACTATAAATCTTACACCATTGATCTGCATAATTTAATGGTGATATGCATGGTTTGTTTGGATCTGGTTTCACTTGCTAGTGACACAATCCAAATACACATCAAAGGAAGTAATTTAAGGCATTTAAATGGTGTTACAAGGTTAACAGTGGGATTGATCATCTTGAAATAATACATAAATACTCTTACCAGCTGAAATGCTAGGATGTTTTCTTGTTCTTCCCATTCTGCCAACAATGGAATGCAGAAAGCAGTTGGATTTGTGGGAAATGTAGTGTCTTAAAACAGATGCCGCCAACTCCTTCAAAAATAATTTAACAGTTTTATCATCATTTTACCATGGTAGTACAAATGTCGAATCAGTTTACTGACATGCTTACGTTGCACCTTTAACACTGAATATATGTGACATCTGGATACAACTGTCGCTTCCAAAAGGTGTTAAGTTCAGGAATGTAAAGCGAGCTTGATGGGACTCTGAAAGAAAAGTAGACGAGAGTTTAGCAGTTGACTCCCACTGTTTGCTCAGATTTTTTACGCTGTAGTTCCAAGTCAAGATGAGAAGTTTCCCAAGACCTCGCCCTGCCTGGCTGCCTTCTGCACTCTCCAGCTTCAGCCAATAAGACCACAGAACGGACTACACTCACTTCCTGCAGTTGCTTTAAAACGATAGATCTCTTAAAAACATGAAGTTGTTTGATGAAAATGAGTAAAAATTTGTTCAAGGTAGACAATTTGTGAAAGTACCAGATTTGAAATTAAATATTTACTTAAAAGAATTGAGGAATTCATTATCCAACAGTTGTCACATGAATAATGTATTAGAGTCTAACTTGCCTGTGTGACATGAGGAGGAGGAGTGTTTGAATGTGTTCAACCATATGTTGGATGTTTGACTTTTTGCATTTTTGTAACTTTTGAAAAGAGGTCGTGTGGGCGTAGAGGTCATGTTGTTGTGCTTCTGTGTGTCTACATGTGTGTTTAAAGCTGCTCTTCCTTCCATCTTCCTTTCACCTCTTCCACTTTTTTCCCCTTTAGTCCTTCAGTCCCTTCCTGTCCCCTTTTCTCCCCATCTTCTCTTCTTTGCACTCCACCATTATCCATATTTACTCTGTCAATAGCAACACCATGTTTTCCGCCCCTCTACTGTAGCTCCGTGAACAAGTGGGTTCACGCCTCTGTTGCTCTGCAAGCAAACACAGTTGCGTTTTGGTGGCCTTGTGTAACGGCATGCAGTGCACACGTGACCGCAGTGACGTCCCACAAGCTAATAACGCAGAGCCAAACTGCTCCCTTCTATTTGTGTTCAAAGTGAGTATCTTAAATAAGCATGCCTTGTGCAAATAAACTTGCAGAGGAACGAAGGAGTCGGTGATGTTAGGCTTTAGTGTTTTGGAACCACAGCCATAATTGGTCAGGGAGAGAAATTACTGAGTGATTCAGAGTTTGTGCAGTCTGACTAAATACATACAAGAAACAGCAATGTTGGATTCAACTTTCTGTTTTTTGTAAATGTATACAGAGGAAAAAGGAGAAAAAACACAACAAGATTTGTATCTGTGGTTGTGGGTGTCTGTATGTGTAGCTGCAGAGCAAGCAGCAGTGAAATTAGCTCTATCTGACATCTGTGAGCTATTAAAAGTGACTTCAGGTAGCACATGTTGTCCACATTAGCCTGAGCTGAGATTTACATTTCCACATCTCCACAAGGCATAATAAACAATCAGAGGGAGCGTGTGCAGGCAGGTTACCATCAGTGACCACTGCAGAGCACTTCCTATTACTCTGATTGGGGCGTCACACTGAAAGAGTGTGTTTCAGGTGAGGATTTCTAAAAACTGAAAATCCACTCAAGTATATTCATATAGCTGGCAGTTGTGGAAAGTAACATTTAGTCAAATACTGACATTAGTATAATTTTGAGGAACTTTACTTGAGTTTTTCCATTTTTAACAACTTATTTTCTGCAATATTTCCATATGGAATATGTTATATTTTTTAATGTTTTCATATGCATTCAATGCCCAACCATATTTAAAGTTAGAATGAATACATCAAGCACCTAGAACAAAAGAATAAGTAAGTAAGAAATGGTTCCTAAATAATTATAATCTAAACCAGAATTGTAATATAACTATGAAAGGAGTCATTCTAGCACATAATGAATGAATTGTACAGTTTTGCCAAAAAGGCAAGATTTAAGATTTGAATGTAGGGCTTGTACTTGTAATGGAGTATTTTTACACTCCTGTACTGGTACTTTAAGGATCTGAACATCCTGCAGACAAAACACAAAGCAGAAATAAAATAAACTCTTCATTTTCATAACGACTTTAAATGAAAATGTGTTTTCTTTTAAACAGACGTGCTGATATTGCATACACAGTGGAAGTCAGCTTTCAGATCTGTATGACTCCAAATGGGATAGAAAGTTAAAAAGCAGTATAACAAGTCTCAGAAGTGAGAGCGCTTTATGAGGAACATTTGGGGTACACGTGAAACCTGTGCAGAAGTTGAACAGTCAGCAAACTGAGCAGAATCCGCCAGTGGCCGGATTATAGCATTGTTGTTAGAAATGAGATGAGCGATACAAATCAGAAGCTGATGTCTGACAGCAACTGTTGCGCTGCAGTAGTCCGCTGGAGCTTTCCCTCCTCCCGGGGCAGCTGCTGCTCTCAGTAAAGGGAGAGAGGGAAAGTTTGCTGGCTTCCTAGACTGCTGTCTCCCCCTACTGACATGATTCTACTCCTGCAGGTACTGGATCAGTGTGGAGGAAGACTCTAAATATATAAAATGTTGTAGATGAGGTGCTTGCAGTTTACTTGCCATATTATCTGGCAACTAATTAATTCGTTTTTGATTCATCTTAGAACAATAATTTAGTCTATTATAGTATATGAATATTTCATAAATCAGATTTAATGTTTAATATCACTCTTTCCCCCATTCCAGCCTTTACAACATCTATAATAAAACCCTTCTCTATTAAATAGCATATATATGTGCTGGGTAGCTGTACGAGTGTGTATGAGTATTAGAGAAAGTTTTTGTGCTTGTTAGGAGAGGGAAGAGTGGGATAAAAAATTCCTTTACTTTGACGTCACTAGCTGTCAGCCAATCACATGCAGGCTTTCCTGTGCGGCATGGTAACGCTGTTATAAAGCCTGGACGCAAAACGTTTGCAGTTCAAAGCACTCGCGCGTTCTGGGGATTGTACGTGGAGACTAGAAAGGAGCATTTACCGTTTCATCCTGCAGAGGTGAAATCAGACTCTTAACCAGCTGGCTTTGTTTTTTTGTCCTTTTAAGTGAGGATCCGTTTGCAGAAAAGCGTTTTCATCCAGGGAGTCTGTCAGACTCGAGCGTAAAGACAGTCGCTCTACACAGCAGTTTTGCGCACAGGAGCGAAAAGAGAATTAGCTGCCGTTTTTTGTTCACATCTCTCAGAAAGACTTTAATCAAATTCATCCTGGCAAGGTAAAGTCACTTTCAGGAGCTTTCTCCCTATCGCGAGAGCGCAGCATCGGCTCCCTATTTTCACGCGTAATTTGGCACTAAACAGTTTTTCGTATGAATCTCCTCGACCCATACCTAAAGATGACGGAGGAACAAGACAAGTGTCTCTCTGATGCCCCGAGCCCGAGCATGTCCGAAGACTCTGCGGGCTCTCCGTGCCCGTCTGGCTCGGGCTCTGACACTGAGAACACCCGGCCATCGGAGAACGGGTTGCTCAGAGCGGACGGAAGTCTGGGCGACTTCAAGAAGGACGAGGACGATAAGTTCCCCGCTTGCATCCGCGAAGCTGTGTCTCAGGTGCTCAAGGGTTACGACTGGACCCTCGTGCCTATGCCGGTGCGCGTTAACGGATCTTCTAAGAACAAGCCTCACGTTAAGAGACCGATGAATGCCTTCATGGTGTGGGCTCAGGCTGCTCGGAGAAAGCTGGCGGATCAGTACCCACACCTGCATAACGCAGAGCTGAGTAAAACCCTAGGGAAACTCTGGAGGTAAGTGTGAATCGCCTTCTCTTCAGCATATACGCATGAATGTGTGTTGAATGGGTTTTTCAAAAATATAACGCGGTCCTGTCGGAAAATGTGCATCTAATTTAAAGTTTTATTTAGTATTTTTCTAATAACAAAAAAATTATTTACTGCTGAAAACGTGACTTAAATATAACAATTGTGCTTTTTACGCACAGACTTCTCAACGAAGGAGAGAAGCGGCCGTTTGTGGAGGAGGCTGAGCGGCTCCGGGTGCAGCACAAGAAGGATCACCCGGACTACAAATACCAGCCCAGGCGGAGGAAGTCGGTGAAAAACGGACAGAGCGAGACTGAGGACGGCAGTGAGCAGACGCACATTTCCCCTAATGCGATCTTCAAAGCTCTGCAACAGGCGGACTCTCCAGCCTCTAGCATGGGAGAGGTGCATTCTCCGAGTGAGCACTCAGGTGAGCGGAGACAAAAATCAGCATTAAGTCAGTGTGACTGTGTCATGCTTCCCCCTTTTCTCTCAATATCATAGTTCATGTCCTAGACCTAATGCAGCCCACTTGTTTAAAGTATAGCTATTAATAACTGACAAAATGAAATTTACCTAATCTAAGATCTAAAATGTAATGTGTCTTCTTATGCTTTTTAACTTTCAGGCTCCCAGGGGCCCCCCACCCCCCCTACCACCCCTAAGACTGATGTCAGCTCAGGCAAGATGGACCTAAAGCGTGAAGGAGGGCTCCGCTCTCTGCCCGATGCTCCTGGTGGGCGCCAACTCAACATTGACTTCCGTGATGTGGACATTGGTGAGCTCAGCAGTGATGTCATCTCCCACATTGAGACCTTTGACGTCAACGAGTTTGACCAGTACCTCCCACCCAATGGCCACCCGGGCGGCCCAGGCAACACCACGCCGGTCAGCTACACAGGCAGCTACAGCATCAGTAGCGGTGCTCCAGTCAGCCCACAGGCAGGAGGCGCCACTGTATGGATGGCGAAAAGCCAGAACCAACAGGGACAGCAGCAGCAGCAGCAGCACACTCTGACCACCCTGGG
>OMLM01003016.1:4073-29442 GCA_900302695.1 Helostoma temminkii | reverse complement strand
TGTGAGAAGAAAACTCATGAATATGGCCAAACGTAGAAGGACAGTTTTAATCATTTCTGTACAGTCCCTAACTAAATGACAGGCAGTTTGGAGTTGGTTTTCAGCTACTACCTTAGGGTTCAATACGCCAATCTGTGGGAATTCCTTAAATGCATGCAGAAGTAAATGCACGGGAGAGTAAAAACAATTCCAGCTGCAGATCAAGAGATTTTGTTGAAAAAAGACATAATGATAATAATAAATTTGGCTTAAGTACTTCCTTAGTGAAACTTCCAATTAAAAAAAAAGATTTCCTGTCCCTTTATGTAGGCCTGCATGTGGAAATTATTCATCAGATTATTTTCTGTAACATCACTTTCATTACTAAAAACAGACAATCTCCTATAGGTCGTAACCTCTGCCCTTCAAACTTCCTCTCATTAGCCAATGAGATGATAACATCCTGATGACATCACCGCTCAGCCACCAGATGACTTGCTAAAGTGCTGCAGCAGTGATTGCAAGGCTACTGATAGTGATTGGTACTGTGGGGATGCTGATTGTGGTAAGCACTCCAGAAATATGCAATGTGTGTGTGCGCATTCTCAAACATTCCTCAAAGCCCTCAAGATCATAGCACCTCAGATTTCACGGTTAGGTCTTGGGTAATAACATCTGACCAAGCAGACACACAGTGCTAACCATAGTTGCACTTAATTATAGTTGCACAAAATGAGCTCCTCGCTGTGTTTTAAAAAAAATATATTAGTTGGACTATAATGTAATTTCATTTATTACAATAGAACAAACATGATTTCTGAGCTGCAGTCATAGGTCATTCAAGCCATAGTTACACCATGATGGAGCTGTGCTAACCACAAAAGATACTTTAAACTGACCCTGCACCCCGCAAAACTCTTTCAACCTTTCCCCTAAATCTTCTCTCAAGTGAAAAATGAGTGGAAATGGATACAAATCCCTCACAATCCTCTTTGGCTATATCCCTCCCCCAGTTTGAAGCAGCTTTTTACAATCACAACATGGCTAAACAACTGTATTTAACACCTCTAGTCTCCCAGTGTATCTACCCCACCCTGACTCTCCCATGTGTCTTTTCACCCAGTGTAGAGAGCCAAACTGCTCCAGGCCAGAAACACGCTGTTAGCAGAGACAGACAGGAGAAGTTAATTGCCCTCAGTGAAAAACTGCCTGGTGATACTGAACATTTTTAAAACCTGTAATAACTGTTTTTTTCTCCCTCCCTGGCGTCTGTTTTGTGAAGAATGCTTGTTGAGCATTACAGACGGCTGAACTTAAAAAAATATAATTTGAGTACAAATTGGATCTTACTGTTGTAGTTTTAGCTATGACAGAAACTTATGACATTAACTATGTCATAGTTTTTAGCTTGGTTGTCCAGGGACACTTCGACACAGGAGTCTGCTGGCACTAGAGTTGATGGATGACCTGTTCTATCAACTGAACCACTGCCACCTCCTAGTTTGGTTAGATGGAATGTTTAATATAGAGGTAAAAACAAACAAACAACCAAAAAGTCAATGGTCATTTCTCTTTTCATCAAATCAGCTAAACCATAACTAGTAAAAGTTATCAATTATTGTTATTAATCCTTAATATAAGCTTTGTAATAAAAAACATCTTATATTCAGTAATGTACTGAAAGAACTAAGAGAAGCCATATTGCTAGAAAGAAAGAGAGAAAAAAGTGCAGGGTCTGGTGATAATTCTCTTTGTTACATATTTGTTATTTGTTATAATGAATAATGAACGTGTGTGCATCATTAAAACAAAGCAGTAGAACAGCTGATTCCAGTGATTAGTTTTTCCCATTCTCATAAAACCTCTACTTCAAATGTAAGAAATCAGCAGCTTGGCTGGAATGAAAATGTACTCTTGGAAAATTTGGCACACGCTTGATAATCACCGACACGCGTAATCAATCCCCTCATACCTTTTATGATCCCACAGCGAACGCTTAACTTTGTGCAACCCTGAGCTTTGTGCAAGACACTAGCAGAGAGCTGAGGGTCAAACTGAGAGGGAAAACAAGATGATGTTATTCTCTAGGGCACCAGTAAGCACTACAAGAGATGTCAAGGTAACCTCGCACAACTAACATTGTCTTACTAAAAAAAGAGCAAAGTTAGGTGGACATTGACCTTATATCCCAGAATAAAATAGAACACAATAAGTACAAAATATCACGGTGTTGTATTCATCTACATGCACTCATGTTCACCAGAGACTTGGTGTGAGGCCAAGAGATGCATTTTATCCACTTCACAGACTCCCTTTCTCGCTCTGTTAAAATGTTGTTTCACAGTCCAATGGACGATCAAGTTTCCATACTCCAATCTGTGGTGAACAACATGTTGCCAATAACAGCATTCACATGAGTCTTGATACTAGCTTCAGTGAGTGCCAATATCTAATTTTAATTACGGGAAACCTCTTGGTTCCCCAACAGCTTTATCACTTCTGATTGCCCCTCTTTCAAAACTATGTTGTCATTACATTGAGTAACACTGAGGGATTTTTAAAGGGTTTGGTGATAGATATTTGGGAGCGTATGCTTCATGTGTCCAGCTCGAACACTTCCAAAATATTCCTTGTCACTTCCAATGAGAACTAAGACAGAACAACTTCAATTTTCAAAATATTGTCTGCAGGATGGAGAGGAGCTGTGAGGATAGTTAAACTAGAAACCGAGCATTCTGCAATGGCTACAGATGCTGAGTGCAGAGCTGCATTTCAAGATCATTAGGCAGACACTGTGAAGGCAGCGTGGAATATAATGAATGGCTGATACAGAAGGGAAGATGAGACCCCTTGGGAGAGAGGAAAGCAGAGGAGCCTGGGTATGAAAAGACAGGAAAATAGATTATGGAGAGAAAGAGTCTGAAGGAGGAAATATAGGAAAATACCAGAGGGTGAAAGGTGGAAAAACAGCAGAGAAAAGCAGAGTGTACAGTGTCCTCTGGAAGATCAAGAAAGGAAATGTTGATATGCTTTGCAGAAATCTCTCCCTGAAATATCATCTTCTCTTGAATCAAAAAAATCGAATCGTCTTACACTCGTCTGGCTATCGCAAGCCTGTGAAGCCTCGCTCTAACAAGCAGCGAGATGATGAGGTGCCTATGAGGTAGAGGTGGAGAGACGGAAGGGCCGGATAATACGTCAGGATCAAAGTTAAATTCAAACCGGATAGCTGTCCTTAAACCTTCCCGTCACATTAGGTCACCCTGTGAGCTTCGTCACCTTATGAATTCTCATGGAGCTTTAATGTTTTTTATGATTTCCACTGCTTGCCATAGCCCCACCCAGCAAACAAAATACTTTTAAATCGCAATTTAGTGTACCGTACATGTGTAACACCCATCTTAACTTACATCTCTAGGTTACCTTTTAATGAAATCTCACACATTTCCCTAAGTAGCATGATGCTATAACAAACTACAGAGCTTAGCTCGCTACCCAAAGGGCTGGTTCTTCCTAAAATGCAAACACACATTTGTAATCACACACGTCCACTCGCTGGGTCTATATAGATCAAAATCAAATCTACCTTGGAGTGTGTGATGGAGTGCTCAGCCTGCTTACCCTAGACCAGAGTGAGTCCCTTTATGGACCTACGCTGAAACTATATAACTAAATATTATAGTCTGCTTAGGTTACACACACACACATGCTGCCTGGAGTGAGTTAGCACTGTCTCCAGTGATAGGAACTGGAGGGTATGAGTAGTGCAGTATGTTTCCATGTGGATTTCAGCTTGGAGTGTGATCACATCTACAGTTTGTTGTTTTTGGGTTGGAGAACAGACTTTATAATTTGTTAAACTGCGTAGTTCTAGAGTTTGCAGTCTGTCGTTGTGTCATATGGTCTGTCCTCTACGTTCATGCAGATTTTAATATCTCAACAACCGTTAGATAAATTGAATGTTGTAGACTTACAGATATTCCTGGACCCAAAATGATGAATCCTTATTAGTCTGGTGATCCCTTGGCCACTATGAGGTTGACATTTGTGGAGCTTAGTGAAATGTCTCGACAGCTATTGAATGGATCGCTATGACATTTGGTAGAGACATTCATGTTCCCAAGAGGATGAACTGTTTGAACCCTTAACTCCTCCAAAGCCACCATCTTGTGTATGTGTGCATGTATTATTCTTTTTTTGTCCAGTCCTTTGTGAAACGCTTTAAGCTGGTACATGGCCAATAAGCAAAGCTTCAGCTGTAGTTTATGTTAGCACACTAAGATGGAGAATAAGGTAAACAAAGTATTATCTGCCGAACATTAGCATCTTAGCTTTCAGTGTGCTGCCATGCACTTATGTGGCTGGTCAGTTAGCTTTCTCAAGTAGTGAATTAACTGTTATGTAAATGGGAAACCTGTTCCAAAATGGACACACAGAGACAGAAGCAGCTTCTTAGCTTCTGTCACTATACAGTTAAAAAGACTACCCAGGTTAATTGTGCATGTGAACTTGCTTCCTGATTACCTGCTTAAGCTGATTTCTCTCAGTAACCCTCTGACAGAGCACGTAAACACAGTGAATGCCACTGTGAGATTGTTGCCATGCTAGCATTAGCATTCAGTGCAAAGTGCTTCTGTGCATAATTACAGCCTCGCAGAGCCACTAGTACAGCTGTGACCCTTAGACCTGTTTTAAATCATTCGATATGTTTAGGTTCACACTTTCTTAATACAAGTGAATCAGCACATGTAAACAAAAATCACATGGACTCACAAGTAGCTCATTTATTGGGCAGTGTTTTGTCATCCATAACCTGCAAGAATAGACATTTTGGCAAATGTCAAAACCAAATAAACTATTCCAATCCCAAGTTTATTTCATAAGAATGAAAAATTCTGCACTCTTTATTGTTGTTAACATAATGTCTTCTGTAGTGCCAACTTGAATTCAGATTGCATTACCTGGTAAAACAAGCCAAATTCATTTTAATAAAACATACTGAGAAAGCACCACTAACCTTTTCCTCTGATTGGAAGCGTGCTCATATGAAGCCATCGGACATGGAGTTGGAAGAATACCCACAACATCTGGTGGACATTTTGTCAAGAGTCATGGCCCCTCTCCCTCTCCTCCTATTTGTTTGTTTTCTCTCCTCCTTCTCCCTCTCTTCAGCCATTTTACCAGCTCCTATCATGTTGGGCTGAATACTTCACTGTTTGTACAAGGAACCAAAGGGGAGGATCTGGAATGTAAACAAAAATGTCAACAAGTGTGTGTGAAGGTCAGATAAATTGTGTCAACGCGTGTGCAGCTCTATGTGTGTCCATATTGTCATAGTTTTGCACAGTGTGTGTCCTTGTAGATGGGTGGTTACATGCAGCTGTCATTCATTGACATCCATTCAACCCCTGAAAGGGGACCACAATTATTTTTGACAAACAATGCTTTTGAGGATGGAGAAAAGCAAGCCTGTAGTAAAACGAAGAATACTTAACAGTAAATGGCTACAGCTGTTCCTAAGTGATTTGTGGACCAGCAGACATGAGCTTGATACCACCTAGAGCAATATGTTAACCCAGTCCTTGTTCTTACAAGTTGATCTCATTTTACCTCCGTGACCCTGGTGGTTTTGGAGCAGGCTTTAGGCTCAATCCACTTTAGCATTCACTAGAGAAAAAACTGCCCTTTTTAGTCAGGTCTGACTAATTGGGCTGATATATGAGCGTGTGAATATGCAACCATGTGCATACCACCACATGACCCAGTAAGAATAAAGTAGCACACTGTCACACATTCTGGGCTCTGACTAAAACCATGGCTTAAAGTACTGTACTTAATTGAATGTTGAGGTGCTTACACATCACTTAAGTATATTAATTTCAGGTTCTGTACTTCATTTCAGGGAGAAACATGTATTTTTTACTTCACCACATTCATTTGACAGCTTTAGTTATTTTACAGGTGCAAATTTCAATGTATTATCATTTATTAAACCATTAAGTTGGACTGTTGCTCAGAGAAATCTACTAGTATTTCTTGGTGGTAACTGTACTTACAAACCTTTAACGTGTAAGAGCATGTATAGTATTTGACTTTATACTTTTAGTGGAGAACGTATTTATGTATGCACTGTACTTGAAGTTTTAGTACGTTACTGTCTCTCCTCGTCTGCTTCTGTATAGCATCAAACAGAAAACCTCAACAACAAAATCTACTGATACATCCATCTATGAGTTGACGTGACAAAATTTTACTTACTTGTCCTACTTCACAATTAATTTATTCACACTGCTAGTTCTCACATAAGGATGCTTTTTTTTTATTTATATTTAAAACACGAGAGTGATTCACCCTAAATTCCATTAATTAAAGGGCCTGTAATTAATGCACTCAAATTTAGTTTCATCAACTTGAGTGTGTAGCAGAAAAATTCTACTGTAACTTAATGAGGCAGTAAACGAAACATTTATGAGCAGCACATTAAATTATGATGCTAGGAGCAGCTTCTTGACAACGGTAGCCATACACACACATATAAACACACACACATATAAACACACACACACACACACACACACACACACACACACACACACACACACACTAATGAAGCTTTCCAGTGCCTCACAGCAGCACTCAATACCTTTGCAATAACAACGATGACCAATCCACAGCAAGTGCCCTCATAAAAAGCATCATGTGTGACTTCTGATGGAAAATGTCTGTTCTCCTACTAGTCCTGGAACAGAACACAGTGTCCTGTCCACTCTGAGAAGTAGAAGTTAATGGAAGGACCTTTTAACTTTAAACTTTAACTTTAGAAGTTTTAGGGAATGTGCCTTGAGTCATTGTAGTACCTATGGGATGATTTAAAATGTGTCATGTTCTCTGTTAAATCCTTGTTGTGGTGAGAAAGAGGTAGGCCAAAACGAAACCTTTAAAGCACGTACACCTCAGCCCCGCCTCATCTGAATTACCTCTATCATTCGCCATAAACATCACATTTCAGGGGCGGATGGGTGGTGGGTGGGTGTGGTTGAAGGAACAAGAGTAGTGAGTGTTGCTTGGCTTGATGTCATATTTTCCAGCGTGTAGAAAACAAGTTTTGTTTTTGTAGTATTTGTGAAGTCGCCACAGGAGCTGAATGTACCTTTGCTACAGGAGCTTGTTATGTGTGTTGAGTCTAGTGTGTGTGTGTGTGTGTGTGTGTGTGGATATGTGTGTGTGTGTTAGCTGGAGCCGGCTTGGTGAATGGCTGGCTAGCCTCAGTGGCATGTGTACTGTCCTTGGGCTGCTTGGCCCGTGAGCCATGTTATTACCAGCGCTCGATTACACATGGACAAGACCAACAATGTATTAGAACACAGAGCAGCTTTCAAACATTTGTACTGATTGAGTTGTTTCATCAGACACTTAAACAACCTCAAATAAGAAAAGAACGTCATAAAAGACGTTCTTTAGGTGCTGAAAAAAAGCAATTACCACACATTTTTCCCTATATCCAATCCCTTTCTTTCTCTGCCTTGCAAACTCTTACATCACTCATCAGTGTGTGAGAATGAAAAATGAAATGTGTGTATGTGCGTCTGTGGGAGAACCATAATGAAGCTGAGCAAGAGCACAAGGCTGTAATTTAGTAAACCATGAGATTGTGGGGCTATCAGCACAGCAGAACAAATCAAATGTCACAGTCACCCTGTCTCCCTCTCTTTTTGCCACTTTTCCAGCAGGGGTATAGTTAGCATGATGGGTATTAGCCCATACCCACATCCCATAGCTGTAACTCTGAGATCAGCGCTGCTGTTTAAAATGAGCTCTCTAAGGGTTTTCAGTGTGTTGGACCAAACGGCACCAACACAACACAACCAAGAACACAACCAAGTTTACATTTTCCTGTGCAGCTCCTGGTCAGTGAAGTAGCAAATAAATGTTCCCTTATTGCTAAGAAAACCACAATGACATCATGAGAACCTTAACATATACTGCTTATATATTTATATTATATAAATCCATTAGTTTTTCTGAGCATTTGCTGTTTAAAGTTGATTTATTTTAAGGAATCGTGGCTTGTGTAATATGAAATACAATACAGTTAT
Organism: Helostoma temminkii; assembly: GCA_900302695.1. Classification (NCBI taxonomy): domain Eukaryota; kingdom Metazoa; phylum Chordata; class Actinopteri; order Anabantiformes; family Helostomatidae; genus Helostoma; species Helostoma temminkii. Next base: position 21,367 of record OMLM01003016.1, on the reverse strand, counting down.
ACAGTGCTGTTTTAGACACTGAAACCACGCAATGTCCCGTTGCACATCTACTATGCAGAGACTGCTCACAAGATGAAGAACAGCATCAGATCAGTCAACAAATGCATTTCTAGCATATGGAGTATTATGTTAAACTAACCAATTATTTTAATTTTTTTCTAAAACAAATGCTTCTGTGTTGGCATGAACAATGCTTGCATGGCATGCTTTGTTGTTATTAATTAAATATTTTTACTATAAATATGCTGCAGAACTATATACTATTTCTAAAATTTTCTAATGGGGTTCACAGTTTTAATAAATCTGAGATGATCACTGAACACAACCAGGGGTTGTGCAGTATCAGTGTTTGTGAACCCTTGATAGGCTTGTTGTAATGACAAGTCTATATCCTGTTGACACAGTAACCCACATCTTGGAAATTTTTAGAAGCTTAGGAGATTAATGATATAACTAGAGCCTCTAAAAGGTCCCAAACATTTATTAATTAACCTACTTTGAACGATCACAAGATTCAGCTGAAAACGTGTCTTCATCCATGATTTGACGGAAATGGGGAATGTTTGCTTTAGCACTCTGCTCTGTCAGAGATGGGTCATGACAGGCAGGTAGCTCAAGACTCAAGTTTGTACAGTGGGGCATGAGAAAGCTGTGGAATAATTGTGCTTAAGTGAGGTCATTGACATGCTCCTCCATTGTCTTCACCGTGATGAGCAACAACCAGTGTGGGAGGAAACCGGTTACAGACTTTACACAACATTACTAAGCAAACATATCAGCTTATATTGAAAATCAAAGTATTGCACAGTGGAGACCACCTTCATGTTTGGTACGGTACACAGCCCTTTGCTGAATATGAACATATTCTAAATGACAGTTCTTTTGGCAGTATCTGAAGAAAGAACCCAATATGAATGTAGGCTTATATTGTTCCATTCAAATCTGACACCACCCAAATGTTGACACCTTCCACTTTAAGAAGGAGGTCTTGAATTACGTCATCAGTTAGTGTTTAAACCAAATTATTAACAGCTTTGTCGGAGAATACATGTGCATTGTACTTTACATGGTTTCTATGTTAAAGCAGCAAAGCAAGTAAAAGCAGAGCTCAGGGAGACTTTAGCAAAGTAAGTTAGAAGTCCAACTGTCGACACTGAAGTAGAGATTTTATTTTTGCCAGTGCCCAGTTATCTGTAAGTGTTCAGTTTAATTCTTTTAAGATCAAATGAGACTTTAATAATCCCTAACAGGGAAATTCACTTGTGTCAGCAACACGAGAACAACATGAAAGCAAGTAAAATGAAAAGCAAGTGTTTAAATTATTATTGAGAGGGTGCACAGATCTTATTGTAAAGTCTAATGGCAGTGGGCACAAAAGACCGCCTGAACCTTTCTGTTTCGCTTTTTGATGGAATCAGTCTGTGGCTGTATGGACTTCCCATCTGCCACAAATCATATCATAAAGTGGGTAAAATGGATTGTCCATGACAGCACTGATCTTGTCCACCATGGTCCTCTGTATCACGGCCTCAAGGGCCTTGATGCCACCTCCCCAACGCACAACTACACTTGTTACACACATCAAAGGAAAAAAGCCTTCTGAAGATGAAGAATCAGCTTTGTCCTTTTCTTGTATAAGACATCTGTGTTGTTTGACCAGTCCAGATATTTGTATGACTCCAATATCTCCACATCCTCTTCCAGGATGGTGAGTGAGACTGGAGTCTTTCTTCTCGTTCTTAAATCACCACCAGCTCTTTGGTTTTACTAATGTTGAGCTTTAAGCAATTTCTGCTGCACCACTCAACAAAGCTCTCTATCAGTTGTTTGTACTCCTTATTATTATCATTACTGATGTAGCCAATGACTGAGTAGTCATATGTTTTGTAGGTGGCAGGTTGCTGTGTTGTAGCAGAAGTCAGATTAAAAGTGTAAATAGATATGATGCCTGTATAGTTCCTTGAGCTGCACCTGTGCTCATTCATTTGAAATAGGGGGGCCAAAGCATTATAACCTTACCTTAATATAATGCACTCCAGTGTGATTCCACCACCCACTATACAAATATTATCATCTTTAAAACAGTTCTAACTTTTGTAAAAGTAGAATTCACAGCAAATCTTCTGTATTGGATTGCATTGGATTTTACAGTTGTACCTAATAAAGCAGCCAGTTAGTGTATGTTGTACTAGGGATGTTGGATTTGATGGAGGAGGTTGTGGTAGAGATGATGTCTGAGGGGTGTACATCACTAATGTATGCCTCCTCACAGACAGAGTGGGGTTACCAATGAACACTCACCATGGCCCTTTGGGGAAGAGGTGCCTCTTTACTGTTTACTTTGTGACTACAGACTTTTAAGTGGATATTTGTCATTTGAGGAAATGATACTAAATGTACCTGGATCTGAGCTGGAGAAATCCTCATTTATTAGTAGTTTGTTATTGTTTTGTTCTGAAAATATTGCTGCTGTGCCTCTGTTTTGGCACCCTGGCAAATCATATCAGATCGAGTGCCATACATATAGGGCTATATTATGAAAAATCTTATTATTAGGCATCTGATCTATACTGGGGCAGTAGCTACTGAAATACCTACAGTATGGTTTTACAGTGTTTAACTAACTTTACCATAAGATCCAACATTTTACAGGTCACTGAGAGTGCAGTAAAAGTAAATAGCCCCCCTTGATAAGCCAAAGGTGTTGATTGATTTTGGAGTGGTGTCTTTTTTGGTCAAAAATGTGCACCAAAATTGCATTACGCCACCTAATCTGCATAAACACAGCTCAAACAGCACCTCTTCTCCCAGACAGGCACAATCAAGTTTACCTAGTGCCAGGAAAATTGCAAAAGCAGGCGCAGCCTAAGAAACACAGACTAACGTGAGGAAAATTGCACAGGGGCTGTGTTTGAACGAATGCCGGCATTGCGCCTGCAGGAAAATAGAGCCCTTGGAGTGGTAGAGAAGGTCAGTACCAATAATGACTCAGTGCCATTGTTCATAGGGTGGGAAAGAGCAATAAGTGAGGGATGGGGTGAAAAAGAAATGGAAAGTTTCTTTTTTAGAGACAGAGTAATTTTTATCCTCATCCTATTCATCTTCTTCTTTCAGTCAGCTGTGAACAGGCACCTCATATATCTTGATGTTGAAAATGGTTTTGTTGTGAGGCTATGTGCAAGTTTAAAGCCAAGTGGTGCAGGACTGACAGCGAGACAGACCCAGACGGACAGCTAGACAGATAGTCATCCTGCCAGCCAATCTCACCTTGTCCTTGGAGAGGCTTATGTTTCTGGGAAAATCCCACTCCGCTTGCTGCCCTGTCAGTTTCTTACAGCTGGCACGAGTATATGGATGGATGACAGAGTGAGGGAAAATGGGATCCAGTGAGCTGGTAAGACAAAGCAAGTGGGAAGGATGTGGGTGAAGGAGTGGATATGATTTAGTCTAGATGTGTGTCTGTGATTGGACACGATCTTCCTCCACCTCTGTTTCTTTCTCACCTCTCCTAATTGCATCTCTTTCCCCTGAGTATTTACGACACAGACATGGCAACCTTGTTAAAGCAGCTCTGACACTTCCCTGGCAAATAACAGCTCCCGAATGTCACTGTCTTTCAACAAAATTTATATTACCACAAGCTCCAGGATCCAAAGACTAAAAAATCTTTTAACATATGACAACAGGATGCAAGCATGCACAAGTAAGGTGGCTAGAGAAAGAGCTTTTTTTTTTCTTTTTTTTTTTTTCTTTACACTGATTTCTCTCGACTTCCGTACAAATTAGGTGCCATTATTGGGCTGACAAACCTGGGCATTTGCCCTAAAGGGGAGGGTTGGATTTGGAAAGGCTGTCTAAACAAATGCAACAATGGTTTTTATTGTCACGCTGGCTCAAACTTACCCACACACCCCTGGCAGGGAGCACAGCTTCAGTGGAACAGCCCGTCAGTAAGAATAAAATTGATTTGGCTGATTATGAACTTGAGTGGTGCTCTTACTGAAACATGACTTCAATTTTTCTCTCTTTTTCTTTCACTCCACAGTGTATCCAGTTTTGTTGGATGGAGAGATAAAGGAAAAAGAGATGGATAAATGAAAAGTGAATAAAGTGAAAAGGGAGTTTTTTGCTTGTCCTTGGGTGTTTTCCAATTGTGTTTTCTTTGAGCTGTCAATTCCCTTTTGCCTTTCATATGTGTGAACAATGAATATTGGTGGCTGTCCAACTACTGTGGCCCTCCCGGCTGGCACCGCATGTCTATCACTGTGCTGGAGAAGTGGCTGTTTAAAGCACAGAGTGGTCTGCACTGAAAAGCCTCTAGTTGTTAGTGGTTAACCCAAGACTCCCCACAGGGCTTCCTACTCACTAGTCATCCTGCCAACTTCCCAGTGAATTGCATCAAGTTTTGGGTGTTAATGACGTAGGAGTGATCATTCAAATATTGTATATACATTTAATGGTGGGAAATATATTATTTTCCATGTTATGATATTATCAGAAGAAAACTGTTTTTACTGTAGCACAAAACGTTCCCTTATAAGAGGATATCTTACATTGATCCTGTATTAATACAACTGGAAGTCCAGTCTAGGTGAGGTAACCTGGAAGCTGTGTCATGGCAACTGAACTTCTTTCTTGTTAGGTTGAAAGTTTCACTACTGAACCAACGAAAGTTGGTAAGAGACACCAGTTATATCCTTCCGCTTAGTTTCACTTCACTCACATATGTGAAGTGGTCTTGAGATTTCTGGGGATAGGTGAAAGGACAGCGTGATAAATTGAAGACATATTGTGTCCAATGCCCCCCACCTCCTTTAAAGGAAGTGATACCAGAGCGCAATAAATTAAAAAATAAATACTTTAGTTCCTGAGAGTTGTTTTACAACAGTACACATGTTGCAAGAAAATATACATTGTAACTACTACTACTGCACTGTTACACTGTAAGTACTTAAAGTATATATTAAAAAAATAAGACGCAAAAGAAGGTTTTGAAACAGTACAGTATTTCCTACCAAGATACCACTACACCACAGACTGGACCCTAACACAGAAGATAAAGAACAAGGAAGAAGATATAAGGAGGTGAGAAAGGGTGACTTCTTTTTTGATAAGATCATGCCAAGGTTACACAAGTCCCTACTCTAGACTAACACCTAGAGGTGCCCTGTTTGTCTGTCCTTGACTCTATGTGGCCTTCTTTAAATTATGTTGAGAGCATGTAAGTATCACATAGAACCACAAAACACAATCACAAATAAATAATCAAATCAAGCATTTGATCATTTTAAATACCTCAAAAAAGCATCAAACATTATAAAACACTAAATAATGCAGAGTTCATGGTTCTTTGTAGAAATGCACGTTGGTCAGTTGGACAATGCAAGAGAGATAACAAGTGGGAAAAGCAAGATCCTATCACAATTCCCAACAGTTTAATGGACTTCCAACTTATCATCAAAATCCCGAACCAGTGACGCTAACAAAATCACTACATTTATTTTCAGTGCCTACACCTCAGCCCAACCACAAGTTCTGGCCGTGACACCACGCTTTACTTTTATTAGTTCTCTCATCCCCTTACAAGGCCCTCTTTTTTTCCTCTGATGATTATTTCTCCAGGCTCCTTTCCTGCATGTGTCTGGTCTTGGGTATCTGTGCTGTGCTTAGACCTTCTGGCAAAGGCAAAGCTGGAAGGCTAAATGTTGCATGGTGTTTTGGTTACTGTGGTGAGGCCTGGTGCCACTTAGCACTTGAGCACTTAGAATTTATAATTCTCTATATCCATTAGAGAATAGAATCATTACATAAAGTTCATTATACCATATTTCTTAATTAATAATGATTGAGTTTGCATACGCGTTAGCCATTTTTTAAACCAAGTACTTACGTAAGTTACCTAATAAGTGTTATTGTGTTTTAATTATGTGCTATCAATCATTATGTAAAAGTACATGTTGCTTTTTGCCAATGCTGTGCATCTCATTCTCTCTCTGTGTGTCTCAGATGAACTGCCATCAAACATCGGAGTAGAGGTAGATTGTCTAAAGGGCACAACTCCCAAAACCACAGAACCATCAGAGGAGCAAACCACAGATGCAGCTGTTCAGACAGAGCAGAGTGAAGGATATGTTTCTCTCACTCTCTTTCTCTGTCTCTCTTTTTTAGATGGGCCTCATTAAATGGAAGTAAGGTTGCTCCCGTCCAAAACCAAAGAGAGTCATGCCCCTCGAGAGTGATCTGCTGCTAACTGTAGCACTGGCACGGTGCAATGTGGAAAACAAGTGAATCAAATGCAGCAGGCGCACAAAGACATAATATAACATGGTATTACATGGGTTTAGTAACAAGGTATCAGCTGTAGCAACAGGAGTGCTGCTGCACAAAACAGTGGTGAAACACTATGTGACAGTGGCTTTTTACTACTGAAATAAGTCATCTAGCAGTCTGTGGAAGCAATCAATTGGGATCAAATCCATCACATTCTTTTTGTTTTTTATCTTGGGATAGTAATGACACCTATTAAATGCATTACCATGCATTTTGGTGCATACATAGTCCACTCATAGTTTCCAGGATCCCGCTACTTCGTCAGTTGCAACATTGAGGTTGACATGGTTCTGAAAACTTGACAACTGGGTGGATTCCCCCAGTCACCTAGACCTGTATCTTAAGTGATCACCTAGCACTGCATTTTAATTTGTCCAGTGTTTTACACCCTAAAACTACTGTAATGACAACCAATCCCATCTGCATTTACAGTGGCCTTGAAAGCTCAACACACTGCAACTTAAGCAAACTAAAGCAAACAGAAAGTAGGTGAAGCAAACATGCTGCAAACATTAGAATGGAGGTGAGTAAAATACAAATAATTCTATGATAAGGGTTTTTGACTTTAATCTATTGACCATTTTATAGTTGCTCCTTTTACAATGACTCTATGGGAAAATGCTTTTGGCTAGTGTGTGTCACATGATCAACATCAAAGTTGCGGTAACAAAGTTTGGTTTTCGCTTGTTGCCCACAGTTATTGTTGCCATGGTTATTCAAGAAGGTACTAAACCCAAATATTCCCTTATTTTCCCTGGTGTTGGAAAATGACCTAACATATGTTTTGTGATCGTTTTAACCTTCTGTTGGCATAATTCAGATTTCTGCATGTGGTTCTTTTCTGTACTGGCAAGTGCTATGTTGTCAAACCAATGAAGATGCTCTTGTTAATTTCTTATGTTGCAATGTAGTGAGTTCTCAGCACTGGTAAATGTTAGTATGCAGGTATGCTAAACTAAAATGGTGAACATAGTAAACATTACACCTGCTAAACATTAGCAAATGTTAGAACTTAGCACAAACAACCCCAGAGAGCCACTAGCATAGCTATAGATTCATAATATAGTTTTTTATGCTCCAATGAATGGAGTATATTGCATTGCAGTCACAACAGACTGTATTTGCAGTATCAGTTCAGCTTTTGCAGGACAGGAATGGACTCAGCCAGACCCAAGCAGGTTTTTGATATTAAAACAATAAGAATTAGAACCAGAATTTCCCTCTAACCATAACCAAAATATTTAACTTCATGCAAAATAGTTTACTTCAATCTTAAGTCTATAACAACTGAGATTTTGGCCACTTCACAGAAAACAGGTAGTGAACACAGCACAACTTTTAGGATGATCTGGCAAAATTGGTAACTAAACTGTTAGAACCACATCAGTTTTGTATGTGCTATAACTGAAAATCCATCACGCTATACTCCTCTTAAGCTTTTGGCAAGATGGCAGAAATTTTTAAGAAAATAAAGTTAGTATTGGAAAATAGATGCGTGCTCTGTTTGAATGGATTTGAAGATTTGCTTTGAAATTTGCGTTGTGTGTGTGTGTGTGTAAAAAATAGTAACCATAGCAAAACATACAGTAAACTTTATATCATGTATTTGTGTTAGTGATCATACTCTTTTTGACATACCACTGAAGCTATAATTGCAATAACATGGTGGACAAGGAGACATGGCAGGAAAAGTTTGATACTAACTTGTACAACAATGTTCTGGCGGAACAGTATTTTGTGGTACTTGCCCAAGAGACACAGACAAACCAAGAGTCTAAGCAGGGAAGCAAGAGATAGAGTGAGAGAAGGAGACATGGGGGGAAAGACAGAATGGCAAAGGAATGTGGTTAACAGTGTTTAGTCATGCTCCATAACCACCTTAAACAAACATGTTCTGTTCTTTTATAAACCTTTGCTACCTGTGCCCTGATCCTGACTGCCTGAAACCTGTTTTTTGTTTTTCTGTTTTTTTCTTTGTTTTGTTTAATACAACATGAAACTTACACGCCTATTGACTTTTTGAACACAGCTAACTTGTAATGTCCAGTGTTACCTTATCAGGCAATCTAAATATATAAGTGCAATGTTTACATGGGGCCAGGCTTGAATTGTTCCATATTTGGTAGACTATTTCTCCATTGGTTTATAATATATGAAATAATTAACATAGGTGCTGCTATTACCATATTTAGACATTAATGAATGTTTTTCTTATGAAGTCTTTAAAGAACTGTATGAACTATAATATTACTATTAGTATGCTGGAGTCACAAAACTAAATGTACTGTACATTGGGATTTTTTGGAGGGAAAAAATGGGATGTTGTAAATCAAATATGTTACTGGGCAAAAATATGTTATGTGTGTACATTTAATTGATAAGTATCCACATTTACATTTATATTTAAAAAAAACTGGCAGATGCTTTTATTCAAAGTGACTTACAAGTGAGGTACAAAGCAAGCAAAAAATAAGTCAAAAATAAGTTAAAAAAAAGAAGAAGTTTAAGTTTTTCGCAAAAAACTTTTTTTTGTTAGGAGCACAGGAAGCTGGAGAGGAGTACTGTTTCAACAGTTTTTTTGAATATTGTGAGTGAGGTAGTTGAGCATGCAGACTTTGCCAGTTCATTCCACCGTTGTGGGATGATTGTGCTGAAGAGCTTTGTCTTTAAACTGTGGTGGTTTGGCCAAGCGACATTAGCGTATTTGTATTGTTAATTTATGACGTAAGAGACTGGTGACCTGTCTAGAGTGTAACCTGCCTCTCGCCTAGTGGCAGCTGGTACTGGCTCCAGCACCTCTAAGTTTTTAGGATAACAGATGTATTATGGTATAGAAACTAGATACTAACTGCAAACATAGAGTCTGATGTAAAAGTGTCATTAGCTTTGCAGGTATTCTAATAATCCATGTGGGAACCATGAATTTATGCATTAACATTTATGCCAGCAAGTCATATTTCACTTGCATGAGTAAAGAGTCAAGTCCAAGTCCAAAAAAGTTGGAACCTCATGAAAAAATCTACATAAAGACAGAATGCAATGATATACTTAAACTGAGAAACCATTTTAAGAAAAAATAAGGTAATTCTGTAATTAATAGTAGCAACGTGTCTCAAAAAAGTTGGGACAGAGGCAACAAAATGCTGGAAAAGTAAATGCTACTAACAAGGAAGAGAGAATTGTGGAAGTAATTGGCAAGGTTAATAGGCAACCAGCCAGTAACATGGTTGAGTATTTAAAAAAACATCTTAAAGAATCAAAGTAACACAGAAGTAAAGATGGGCAGAGGTTCACCAATCTGTAATAAGCAGCGTTTACATGAAACCTTGGGCTCCACGTTAACCTTCCAGCTTGTTATCAGCATTTAGTTCCGGAGCCTGCATCTCTGATGGTATGGAGGTGCATTAACGCTTATGGAATGGACAGCTTGCACAGCTCAGCTTGTTTGGAAAGGCTCAATGCTGAAATATATATATATACCGAAATCTAAGAGCAGCATATGCTCCCAACCCAGTGGTATCTTTTTCAGGGAAGGCCTTGCATATTTTAACAGGATAAAGGTGTTTTCAGATATGACGCAGTGGGCGTACCTCCACGCTGGAAAATGTGTTTGCTCGGCACAAGGGCGCATCGGCATTCCATTGAACTGGGCTCAGCACTATAACCTGACAGCTTTGTGCAGAAGGGTCTGCAGAAATACAGAAAGCCGGTCCTCATTTTTTAGGCTTCGGTGCTGTAGTCAATAAACTGTCACCTTGGTCCCAACTCCTGTTGTTGTTTTAGGATTTCATGGACCCACACCCTCCTTTCTGCTGGAGCTTGTGTTCTTCTCCTTATCAGCAGAATTAAAGCCAAGGCTTTTCACTGATTTACAGACAAATACATGATGGTTGCCTAGTGACTGGTGCCCACTGTTTGTGCATTTGCTTTCTACCCCCCACAACTGCGGCCAACCTCCGCCGCAGGTGCAGCGCAAACCAAGTCCTATCTGAAATCACCTAAAGGCTAAACCACACACTGAACCTAACACAACAGCGTGACTTCGCAGTAGTCTAAGTGTTAAACTGTCCTGCCAGAACTCCAAGTCTTTCATCAATTTAAAAAGTTTGCCACCTCTTGAAATGCAAAATACAACAAAGAATACTGTATCAGGCAAAAACAGGTTCACATTTCTCTCCAAAAAACTCCTGCAACCTAAAGAACAGGTTCCAAAATGAGTTGGGCCAGTTGAAAGTGAGTAATTTTTTGTTGATCTAATGATTAATAAGTTAGGATACCTTAAAATAGTTAGGTGAACATAAAATTTTATTTTATTTACCTATTAAGTTAGATCAACTTAAACTCAGTTATGATGAACTTTTTTCTTTAGGTTTCACTTTTTTGAGTCTGTTCATTTTCAAATTTATTTAACTCAGGACCAAATGGCACACACTGAACAATGATGAACAATTATTATTGCCATCAGTAAAGTTATGCTTATATTAAAAATTACATTCATAATGAATATAGTTTGATTGTACACTTAAAACATGACTGGATACAGGGACGTTTTGACTGATCTTGGTGAGACTTTCGTCAGCCCAGATGTAGTTTCCACCTCATTTCCACCAGATCTCAACCAGTGAATCGTATTTCCATATTGCTGTGCTCAATCTTTTATGTTACCCTTCATTTCACAAATATGGCACAATAAAGAAAATAACATACTCTAGCTGGAAGTGTCCCTTTTCTATCAGACGCTGAGTCCTCGCTGTGTGTGGTTGGGATACCTCAGTCAAGCTGAACCACATTCTCCCCTCAACCACAGACCGAGATCAGATTCTCTCAGATAACATCAGAATGGATAGTTAACACAGCCCTAACCCTGTTGGCTGTTGGTTTATCATACAAACAGAGGATCAGGTTTACATATGGATGTTCTGTCACACGTCTACCTCGACAGGTTTGTTTGGTCAGCGTGGCGCCCGCAAGTACAAATACCTGGGAATGAATACCATGTACTCTCCAAATAAAGGTTTGTGCCCATACAACAGTGCACATACAAGTACACACATTCTGTAGCAACAAAGAATGAAGATGAAAAACCACAATGTTGTCTTTTATGAAAACATTTCAAAGTTGTCATGGCAACAGCCATAGTCAGCCAAGGAAATTTAAACCACAGATTTCACCATCCATCCCGTAAAGATGACAACTATTTATCTTGTCCCACATTCAACAGCAAAATAATACAGTATCAATCCTGGTCCACACGAGTACATGAAAGGCTCAGAAACCTCAGCTAAGCTGCTGTGAAACATATAATCTCACCGTGGATGGAAAATCAGTTTTTGATGACCCTTTAAATACTTTTCCATAGATAATCACATATCTCAGGATTAGCCTAATATACAGGTGATATACATAGAAATACAGAGGTTCTCAAACAGCATAAACTCAGCCAAATGAAAACTCAAACCAGCCATGTTACACTTTTTGAAGTCTGTACAGCTGACAAATTCTAGCATGTGTTTTCTCTTTCAGTGTAGTCTCCTGGTCAACTCTGGCAACTCTGCGTGTCATAGTTCACGTCCTGCAAATTCACACAGTCAGCCAACACAAACATGATGCACTGTGTCTTGGAATTGGGAAGGCATTAGTGCAAGATGTGTCATGATCACGCTAACAAAGTTTGGATTTGCTCTCATACACTGATAATTTTCTTCAATATTTTTTTGAATCTGTGGTATTATTAGATTTATCAGTCTGTGATGTTGTACAAGTATTAGGGACACGTAGAGCAATGGACACACGGCATGAATACTTCATGAAGTAGATACAGTATATGCAGATCAGTTTCTTGTATGCAGAGGCAAATCTGTCCTGACATGATTTAGCTTAATCAATCAAAGTCTTGTTTAATGTATAAGGGGGACATGACATAGAACAAAGAATTAATCATAAACAGAACTGTACAACTCTATAAAGTTATGTACCGTAACTATTTAGCTCTGTGTAATAGCCATCATTAAATGTTACCTAAGTTTTTTTTCTGATCTTTCAAGTTCTCAGGTGTCTTTAAAGTAACAAGCTGTGAACACAAAATCAGTTACAGTACGTGCTGTAAGGCTGGCAGTAGACTTGTCACCATGTGTGACATGTGTTAAGCATTTGGACTTAGTCACCTCAACACTGGCTAACATGTTTTTTCCCACCTCAGATATTAAAGAAGTAGGTTGCATCATTGCACAGAAGTAGTGACACCATGGGGACTGAGAAATTATAAAAACAACCGACTGTTCACACCTTCAGACACTATACACAACACACTTGCGTCATCCATTTATTAATGAAATGCAGTAGCTGGAGCAATCGGAAAAGAGACTCACACTGGTGTTCAAGCCCCATGCCATGGAGGTGAAAATTTGCCAGTAAAAGATATGAGCTCTCATTAACTTTAATGGGGCAACAACCCCCAACCCAAGGTCCCACCCCTCCAAAAGCGAGGGTGGGATTTTACTGGCTTGTTAATGTGAGTGACAGCTCAACATAGCCTGTCTATTTGTGCGCTGCGATCTAACGGCTTCCATACTTCATAAAGGGAATGACGACAGTTGGTCAGTAGTGCCAGTGGGTTACTGGCTACAGCATACAGGTTACAGCATACAGGTTTGTGCCAGCTGGTTTGCTATAAGCTTGTGGTCATTAGACACGCATAGCTCACTCTCTCCCTTCTATCATCCACCATGCTTATTAACTACTGATGAACAAGAAACCACTCAGCCATCACAAAGACAAACAGCTAATGAAGTTACATTCAGAGGATAATGCCAAATCTAACTCACTTCTCTCATCTTTTCCACCGCAGTAATCAATTCTCAACAAAATATTTGTTGGTTGCTTCACAGCATAACATTTCTGTGTAATTTGCAAGGATGTGGTTTTCCTCTGTAGTCATAAAATGCCAAGAATTAAATTGAAATGTGCCTAAAACGTGCCATATTTGACGTCTTGACTATGCAACATTAATGTTTTCTTGCATTTGAACATTTTGTAAAATAGTCTTAAGTCATATGTTAAATATAATGAGGTTTCACATGTTTGCTTCTGCAAATTACGCCAAACACCAATCACAACAGTACATTCTTGACAGCTATTTTTTTCATGGCTGCTTGAACATATAAATTCACGTGACCTGTCACTGAACTGCAGGTCACAGTGGCCCTAGAATAATTTAAAGAATCCCATCGAGGACTTCCAGCGTCCTTTGCATTATAATTACAAGGAGCTAGCTGAGTCTCTTAATGAACAGTGTCATTCGAGAGCAAAAAAAGAGCCCATTTTTCCCAAAATATTTTGGAGAACCAGACATTTTCCTGATTGGTCTCTCCTGGCTTCTGGCAGGTGGTATTTCACATACAGCTAAGTTGCTCCATGACAGTGAAGTAAGTATGTAATTAATATTTGCTAATCAATTACCTTTCCATATCAAGCTAAATACAAAACAACATGCCAATCCATTAGCAAAGAAAGCTGCTATACTTGGTGCTAGCTTGTAGTAAGGAAAGCTGGACTGAAGATAATTTCTCTCAGATTTTAGTGATGTGCTATTGTCATATTTGTCTCTTCAATTTAAAGTATCTCGATGACTGATACAGTTTTTGTCACCCTCAACAAAAATGGGGCTCTGTTGATAAAGCAGTCAACCATGAACCACCACTGTCAGTGGTACGCCTCCTAATTTCTCCTGGCCACAAGTCAAGGTGTCTCTGGACAGGACACCAAAACCCCGCTGCAGAACAATCATATATATGTGCAGCTGTCCAAACAAGATTTTCCTCATGAGGGGATCAATAAAGCATGTTTCTATAAAGTGTTGAATATTCCCCTGAAAAGTCTGGTCTATTTCTACTCATGTCCAAACATGACAAATCATTTGTAATTTTACATTTAGTGTTGATTAGACTGTACTGAATTTACAGTGACAGACATATTTCATAATGCCAAAATGTGTGCCAAATGATGTCGACATCATGGGTTGTTCTTATTCCTGTTTCCTTCGAGACATTACATTTGTTAACAGTCAGTGTCTGAATAGATGTTTCTCATCAGGAAACACAATTTATAGCGCGACTCAAGGTCTTGTTGCCCGCACAAAATCTACTTAGATAACATAACGAATGTCATACTAATTCCACCAAAACTCAGCAGATCATTTTGGGGAAGCAACATAAACACTTGCACTTGCAGGTAGATCTTTCACATGGAAGATATTTGACATGTCTCATCAGGACAATGATAAATGATGGCTGAATTCCATTTGCTGCTTATGTTTCAGGAGGCTGATTTTGTACATGCTGACTCACTGTGACACTGTCAGTAACATCTGTGTTTTTCCTACTATGATACAATGCTACTTTAATTTGATATTTTTAACATTTTCCACAAAGGCTTTTGGCAAATTCCAGTAGAGAAAACCAATGAAGTGAAAAATGTTTCCTGTTGAGAAAAGGTGATGCATCACATAATATCAGTGCACTGGTCTATTTTCTGCTACCACGGGTGTAGAAACTGGTCTAACAACTCTACGCAGTTTTTTCTGATAGACTGATACCAGCTCCGGGAATTTACTGAACTGCTGACGTGTAAAGGGTTAAATCTCTGTAAGTGTTGCTTCTGTAATTATTAAAATGATGTCACACAATTATAGTAGGTTTGCAACATTGATGTGGTTAAAATGTTAAAAGGTTAAAATGTTTTTGCGATGAGTACTATTATGTCTCATTGTTACTATGTCTCTGCTCTGTATCCATGCATGTGAGTATTGTCTGTTTAAGCAGGATCCAGGAGTATCCAGGAAAGCAGCCTGGTTCAGACAGAGCCTGGGGACAGATTTGTGCAGAGGAGATTTGGATGATTACACACCATGAAAGATTTCTGTGATTGAGATTAGAAAATCACACCAGCCAATAAATCAGCTATGGTATACATTGGCCAGTGCTTAAAATCTGAACATTACAATACAGTGTTACATAAAATATTCTATATTCTGTTTTTAATGTCTGACAAACCCTTATCCTTAGTTTTCTATCATAACTGAAGGGAAACTTAGAAAACTAAACTTACCATACCATACCATCCATACCCACTGAACACTGGCATTGCACGTGAACTGTGAGGTGCAGAATCATAGAATATTAAAGAAATTCCTTAGGTTAGACAAACTGTGCATATTGATCTTGATAAAGAGTTTGATATAAAGCACTGATTTATTTTCACTTAACACCCACACCACATGCATTAATACTGTATGAGATCTGACACCAGGCTAAGTCAAAACAGGTCGTAGGCTTATCTCTCACTAAAAGAAGAAACACAAGAGTGAGGAGGGTGAGACAGACAGATGAGTGGGCACCATGCTGTCTTCACTATGCCCAGATTGCTTAAGAAAGATGGATGGTCAGGTGAAAATAGATCTACCTTTGCATTTCACAGCATGTGGGAAACAAACAAAGACATGTTTGAAGAATGCGCTCCAGCTAGCATGAGGATAAATTAAACAATGTTCAGTCTTCTCACAGCTCAATGTTTGGTATATTTATTTCACTACACTACTAAAAGTATACTGAAAGTTATTTCTTTAGTTCAAGTATGGCACTGTACTTTCAGTACAATTATAACTATACTTATAACTATACTAAGTATGACAAATTATTAATTTATAACCCTCATAGGTATTTATACCTATGAGGTAGCTACCTAGTATAAAGCTAAAGTACTTTAAAGGCATGCTGGATATTTCTATATAATTGTCAGTATACTTAAGTATAAGTACAAGTATAGGCCGAGTATACTTAGACTTTTCTATATACTTAGACTATATACTATATACTTAGATACAACCTTTGATAGGTACATTAAAAGCATACCAAATGTATACTGCTTATTTTTTTAGTTTAAAAGAAGTATACTAATAGTTTACTTGAATATACTTCTTTTTCGCACAGGTATACTCTGACTGAAGCGCTCATTAGGCTGCATGTTGTATATTTAAGCGTATTTTTCCAATGCATGATACAATTCTAAATGCTCACTGATTGCAAATAAGCTGTTATTTTACCTCCTTTGGATGAACTGAATTTATTATTATATCTTCAGTTTATGTACATACCATTGCATTGTGCCAACATTAACATGGTTGTGTATTTTATTGTTCTGTACCTTTAGCTCAACTTACACATGGAATCTTTATATTGTAAAGCATATTCTCTTTTCTGATTAAGTTGTTATATGAGCTATTATTTAACCTCTCAATATGACATTAGATGCTCCCTATTATGTCTCAGACCTCAATGATGTCTTCCTGTGCGTCTCGTCTGTCTCACTCGGGAGGCCAATTGTCTCCTTTGTATGCTGGTCTGAGGCCAGCTGGCACGGAGTTAAACAGCAGCAGCACTGCATGACTGTTCCTGGAGAGTATTAACACACCCCAGATGACCTGACTAACACACCTGTGTGTGCGTGTGCCTATGTGTGTGAGTTTTATACCATGGGAGTGAGGATATTTTTGGAACGTGGGAACATTTTGACCAGTCTTCACTTTCTCACACCCTTTCAAAAGACAATTTGAGGGTTGATTTTTAGAATTCAGGTTAGTAATGTGGTTTAAGGCAAGAGTAATGTGTTAGGGGATGTGTTATGTCAATGAGGATCCTCACAAGTATATAAAGAAATGTGTATGAGTGTGTGTCGTTATTTTGCTTCACTGGAAACAGACTGGTATTTTATGAATCTTCCTCTCTGCGGGTGTATGCATGTGTTTGTGATAGTATCCCTCTAAGATTCTTAGTTGCTTCCATCTCCACATTTACAAACTCACATATCCCCAGAGACTAGACTCATGAAGTCCAAGCCACTGCCTGTTGCAAACAGAGAAAATATAGAAATGAGCTGTACCCCTCATCTCCCATAATGATTGCTGTTGT
>OMLM01003010.1:67521-91901 GCA_900302695.1 Helostoma temminkii | reverse complement strand
AAATATATATATATGTAAAAATAGTGTATATATATATATATTTTATCAGTAACTCAGTCTGATAGATGCTAAAGAAATTAGGTTTTTAGTGGAGTACTTGCCCGTTTGCAATTAGATTTTAAAGCATGTACCTAGTACTTCAACTTAAGCAAATAGTTTGAAGTGGTAAGTCTACTTAGTAGTGGAGTACTGCTTTAAATGTGTACTTGCACTTTTACTTTACTGTATTTAGTTTGTGTACTTCCACTTTGCTCTGAGTCAGACTGTCAGAGCTTCTGGGTATAATAAACCTTATTTGTTCCAGCTACTGTGGCTCTGCTCAAGGAGTTCAACAAATTATACCCTCAAAGTTTCACTGTGTTTTGTTGTTTTACTCATTTGCAATTCCTGGTCAGTGTGCAAAGTACATATGCATTATACAGTCTGCCAATTAGGTAACTGACTCCATCTCTGGTGGTGTTTTTACTAGTTGAAGCTGAATACTTAAACTATATGTGTTAATATTAAGTAGTAGTGAAAATCAGATGACAGTGTGAAACATATGTTTCATATTTAGGTAGGTAGCAGTAAGCTACTGTTTGTCAGGTGTAGCTGGGTAAAAGTCACATCCTTAACTCCTAGAAGTTCCTGGTTTCACATAGAACAGATGACACCAATCACAAGGCACAACTCTGAACTTTAAAGCAGATTCAAGCTACAGGTAATGTCACATCTTGCTGCATCCAGTTTATCTCCATGTATGTAATGTATTTAATTTAAATGCGTAGTTAGAGATTAATGAGAATGACCTCTAGTGGCTGTACTAATGACAGAAGCAAAAAAGAAGATGACACAGTATAAACTTTGCATATAGACTGGCAACAGGTTCATTCAGCTTAACCACATTAGTCATAACAAGGAAAATCCAGTATGTCTGCTGGCATAAAAGAGCTGTATAGTAATAGTAATGTAATAACAGGACTAAACCATTTACATATCGAGTCATTCAGATTGTTTGATAGTTGAGAAAACTCAAACACTGCAGCTGGCATGATGATCAATCAGGTGATGCCAGAAAGGACTGTAGAGCAAATACAAATATTCCTGCACAAACCCTCATGACTAGGTGCAACAGCATTGGCAAGTGTTTGCAGAGGTGCAGCCAAGTAGCAAACAAGCAGACAGACAGCTACAGCTAAAGAATCAGACCTGAGATCCATGTTCTTAACCACGTATGTTGACAATTACAAGGAATCTGGCTGCAGTTCTCAGTAGCTTTCCGTGTACTTCATTTCTTAATTGAATTTCATTTGTTTGTTACACTTAAGTCAATGGACAGTTTCAAAACAAAATGTGACCCATAAACAAAAGTTAATTCAGTTTCCTTGTATACATTCTATGGTCAAAAAAGAACAGGGAGAAGAAAATCTTGACATGAATATGCAAGAGGAATAGAAGATCTGTTATTTCTGGTTACAGCACTTACAGTTACAGTTACAGTTACAGCACAGCCAAACCAATGTTATACTTATAATATTATTATAATAAACCAAGACACTGGCCTGTAAAATATACTGCAGCTTAGAGGTCTGATAATACTGTCAATAATCACTTTGTTGTTCTCATGACGATCCCATCACTATCAATATTTTAATAGAATTAGCAGTTTCAGACCCAACATTTACAGAATACAGAAATTAAATTCAATCACCACTTAATTAATATGCCTTAAAAAGTATTGCCATTAACAAAATCAGTGGGCAGACATTTTTACACAGCTATTTCCTATTACATTATTTACAATTGTCCAGATGCGTTTGATACATGTTTTTTGTTTTTTCTTGTTGTTTAGACGAGACGAGAGTATTTACCACCTAAACTCCTAAATTTCTCTTTTAACTTGTCTCTTGTTTCCACTCTTTTCATTCTAGCTTTTCTATTTTTGAAAATAATATATTGTCTTTTATTATCTTTTTGACTGTGGTGATGACAACTATAGCTAAACTAACTTAACATAAACTAGCTTAAGAATTATAAACAGAAATGTAGCAGTAACAGTAGATCAAAGCAGTTGCTGTAGCATAGTACTGGCATTTTAATGTACCCTTGATTTTAAAATGTACATTAAAAAGGCTGTTTGCAAATAGAGTATGCTGTTCTGACTGGAGTTATATGGAGCCTAATCTGGCTCTATATAGTTTCTGATTTATTTCCCCCTTCAATATTATTTTTGAAATTGTTATATTACCAGAACTTAAATATGCACAGTTTAGGTGCTAAGGCAGCAAACATTTTCAAGTTCAAACTATTGCATTTACTCTATGTGATAGATGTTTTACCAAAGATATTTGTAAGATCTTTTGTGTCATTTCAGTTTTACAGCATTCAAATATAACATTTTGGAACTGAGGGCATAAGTGAGGATATTTTCTTTTCTACAGGCAGTAAAACCAAAAGTCTTTAGTTTATCTTAATATCTGACTATTACATCTTCACCTAGGTAAGATAAACAAATGAAATATTGCACACATGGACCCCCCTCGCCTCTTCTTTGTGTGCTTTGTTTGTTTCCACTCCACGGACCCACTAGATCAATACAACGCTGTTGCAATTATTACCATCAGCAACCATTTGGAATGATTGGATTTTCTCCAAAGGCTGAAAAATAGACTTAGGCTGTATCATATGGTCGACTTTGCACTGCTGTAAATCCGTAATTGGATAAATTGCAGGCTGAGAAAGCCATTTTCTGCAGGGAAATAAAAAAAAGGACAAATGTGCCAATGTCAGTTTAGTTTTTTCTCCTCACAAAAATCATTACGGCATGAAATAGCCCTCATAGCAGTGGACAGCTGTGTAAAATAATAGTATAATCATGACTTCAAAGCTGCTGTCTCACGTAGCACCATTGTCTGACTTTTTCTCCTTTTAAATGCCTAACAGCACACAAAGTCAAACAAACTAGGCACAATAAAACAGACAGTCAACATGACTCTTCAGAGGGGACTATACTGAATGGTTTGCACACTGAAGGTTTCATTTGGGCTTGAAGCATTTGTACGCTGAATAAAAATAAAATTCAGGACATGCAAGACACTCTTCTTGTCGGAAAAAACTTAGGCCTTATGCAAGACCTCCTCACACTTGACTCTGCCTACCCCAGGTTATGAGAGAGATGAGAAGAAAGAGAGTCATGCCAGCTCAGACACTGTCCGAATTAACAAGGTCTGCACCAGATGTTGTGGAACCAGGACAATCTGACGATAAGTGGGCTAGAGGAAGAAGACATTCATGGACAATAGATGAGAATAGGGAGCTGCATGAATACCCCAGTGAAAGGGGCTACGCAAGGAGGATGTGGGACCTAATGGATACTTTGAAACACAACACCTAGACTAACATTGACACAACTAGAAGCTACTGTTCCAACATCTGCAAGAAGCAACTGCGATCACAACTAGAGAACGATGAGGTACAATACAAATCCTATGCCAAGGGCAAGCCGATACAACAGGTAAGCGGTTGAAAATCATCATCCCCATATTCAAAGATTGGGTACCAAGCCTCAAGAACAACAAGTCTTTCAAAGTGAATGCTAACTTGAGAGATAACATCGTGACTAAGAGCGGAAACCTGGAACCTCTGTGGCTGATTACCAAGACTAAGTGAAGTATGCGCTGAAAGTCTACCAGAGAACTGTATGTGAATGCAGCATTACAAACAAACCCTACTGTGACCATCAGTGAGACCCTAGAGGTCAACTTTAAGCTAACTACACAAGTCACCATCAAGTGCAGAATTTACCAAGATATTCTGTCCCTGCTACTGTTCTGCAAAAACCTGAACCCACTGAGCCAGATCATCACTAAGAATACATGCTATGGAATGGAGAAAACACTGGCCACCTCCTTTACAAGGATAGAGTTAATGAGACATCAAGTCACTGATCCACACCACCAGGGTCCAACCCCACTAGGATCACCAAAAGGATCTACAGCAATGACAATGAAATGTCACTCAGACTGCATAAATGTAGTTGGATGGTAACAAGGAGAAGAAAGATAATCATAACTGGTTGTACTACCAGAAGGCAAGATAGCAGCTGTGTTTCAGAGGGTGGTGAGAGTCAAAGAGTAAATACTAATCAGTGTGTGTGGGTTTCCTGTAAACAGTGTTGTGGCTGTGGTGAGGTGTACCACTGGTAGCTGATCTGGTGTTATGGCAAAACACCAGATCATCACTGTGCACTGCTTCCTAATGTTCTCCAGTTGCAGATGGCTCAGAAGTATTTGTATTCATTTAGAGTACTAAGCTTTAGTTAATCTGCCAGACCATTTTAATGTCTGGTTATTTTGCCAGACATTAAAATAAATCAATACAGTTTCTTTTGCAGTGAAGACTGTTTAGGAAAAAGGGTTCAGGGACTATAAAGTTGTATTTAATGTACTGTTCGGGCAGAGACAGACTGCAGTCTGTTACTTGTATTTATTTATTTTAGGTGACCTGCACATTTCATTTTGTCATTCCATCAAATCATTGTCACTCATTGAATAATCACTGGCCAGGCATAATTATAACCACCTGTAAAATCTGATACAACAGCTCTGCCATGAATTCTACATTTACAAAGTTATAATTTTTCAGTTTTTAAGTTAAAACTGTCAGAAATGTGATAATTCTACTACATCTGCATTATAAAGGTCATTGTGGGTGGTGGAGTAGTAGAATTATCACATTTCTGACAGTTTCAACTTAAAAACTGAAAAATTATAACTTTGTAAATGTACAATTCACGGCAGAGCTGTTGTATTGGATTGCATTAGATTGTACAGGTGGTCATACTGTTACGCCTGATCTGTGTAAATTAAATATGGTAAGCAACTCTTCATTGATTAAATATCCTACAGCGATATCCTACTGAAGCGTTACCTAAACAGACAAATCCCCTTGATCATTACATGCAACTATACCATCAGAGCGAGCCAAGGTATTTCAAAGTGGCAATATCCCAAGGATTGCTGCATTGATATTATACTTTAATGCAATCTCAGAATGCACTGAGCAGCCCAGTTTGATTGGATAACACCGTCACATTGAGCTCTTAGGCATAAATCTTCATTCATATGTATAAATCACTCAAAATAGAGCAAGGGGATTTGAGTCACAAATCCAAAAAAGCAATAACCATGAAGGAGGAAAAGTCCAATACAACACATTTCCACATTCCACTGAGCAGTGACTGTTGGAAGGAGCCTAGTAGTAAAAGAAGTAGGAGAGAGGACACAGGGCTCTTCAAAACACTTTTAAATGAACCAATCATCCCTGTGATTGTTATGGAGACAGTCAATCAGTAGGTAAATCCTGTGCTTGTTGAGGACACTTGAGCACATGATGAGGAATAAGCAACAACTGTAAATCTGCAAGAACTGCGAAATGTTTTTTTCCTCTTTTTTCATTATAATAGCATCTGCAGACCGCTGCACTGCCACTTTGTATTGGGGAGGAGCAAGGCATCTCATATATTGCTTATTCCACACATTTGGTAACATGGAAGCATGGAAGTCCAACTGGACTTTTCTGTAATTCAAAGCAGGGTTGTGACACTATTCTGAAGGTAGTTCCAGTCAGCTTCAGGTGAAATGTGGCTGTTCACAGAAGTCAGCGCTGGAGTATCCCCTGCTCCTGATGGAATAGCTGACCAGCAACTTGAAATTCAGCAGTTTTTAAATATATGTTTGGTACAACATTACAATAGAGCCGTTAAAATACTAGTGACCTTGAGATTTGTCACTCACTATATAACTTTATTCCTCACTACCCCCTTTTAGGTTACTTGACTTCAAAGTCCTCTTTGATATGTATTTCCTGTAACGTCAGTGCCCAAATGGCTGACCCTAGAGACTCTCTCTGATGAAACACCCAAGAGAGCCGTGAGTCTAATCTATAAGCCACAGTTCATTAAGTTTAGATCTTACTTTATGGACAGCATTATGCACAAAGGAGCTCTGTGCAACGGTAGGTTAAGATTTTCCTCTTCATAGAAACACAACCAGAGGACACAAGTGGACGAGCACAAGGTTCTCAGCATGACAGTGAAGTACTGGGCTGCCACCTAATGGTCCAGATTCATTGCCTCTACAGACAAGTGTATGAAAATTTTAACAGTTCCCCAGTTGCTGTTTGGCTTTATCCAGAGCACTTTAAGCTACCACAGCTGCATACAATTATTGTAAATCCTCTACAGGAAGCAAAGCCCAGCAGTCTTGGTACAATATTTTACACTATGATTTATGAAATTAAACTCACTGGTTGAGTGTAATTAGACTCAAAACATGAACTGGCCTGAGCGCAAACAAGCTTGAAAGAAATGGTAATGCTTGTTGTAGCCTAACTACATACATCCGTAGGGTACAGGATCACACTAGCGTCAATGTGATTTGTGGCTGTGACACGTTTTGTCTGCACCAACATAACGAGAATAAATGAACAGAACACAGGGAGGCTTGATGCATGTACAGTAGCCTGAAGTAGAGAGACACAGACAGAGGTGATTTTATTCCCGTCACTCCCTTTTTCACATTTGTTCCGTGGTTCAAACATGGAGTGTGATAGGTACTGCAATCACCGGAGAGTTTTCTGGCACCAACTCCAACTGTTTGTAAATGCAGAGCACAGTCAAGCATTCATATTCATTCAGTGTGTTTCAAGTATCACCTACTCAGAGTATTCAGGCTCAGAGAACACTCTCTAGGCACTCTGACTGTGGAGGTGCATCAAAGCATCCAAATAATTACAGTGGTAGCCATGTGATATCAAGTTGGTTTAGCTTTCAAGCAAACCGCTCTGTCATCCATGTAGATAAAATAACTCTTCCTCTGGGCAAAATGTGCATGGCATATTTTCTTTTTCTATTTTATCTGTCTGTGGAACCTTTTCTACCAGAGGACTTCTTTTATTTGATTTGGGTCATTTTAAGTTTTGCTGTTTTTGTTACCAAGTGATGGTATTGTAGTGATCTCTGTATCTGCAACTGTATGTTGAATCTGCTGCCTTTGCCACGTGTTTCCATTATTAATATGATTTATAGTGCGGTTAAACAAAAGATAGGACCCAATTATAGATGCTATTCAGATATAGTGACTGTATGTTGGGATTACAAGAGTTTCATAGGCAATTGTGGAGACATCAGTATGTAGAAAAATAAAAAGACTTGAAATACAGCATGAGTGACACTTTGTTTTAATGTCATCAGACAAGCTGATGTTTTCTAAAATGTAGTGCAACAGCACAAAAAGCCCCCGAACAACCCCAATTCAGAGAAACTTGGCTATATAAATCAAACACAATTAATGTCATCTGTAAATATATTTGGATAACATGCATTAAAATTGAACTAATTCTCAAGGAAAAAAATCAAATACTTGTCTATGTTTGAGAATTTGCCACACGTATTCAGGTATTCAGTGTCGGTTAAGCTCCATATGCTCCATCTCCTGTGCCTTTTGCCGTGTTTAGCATCATACCCAGTAACAATCTTTGTTATACAGCTGTACTGAGTTTCTACAGGTATAAGCTGTACCGTGCTGCATCAATTCACAGTGACACTACTGTGCTTTTGCAGTCTTACTATGCTTTGCCATATCTTTGCACAAAAAAGAGGCTTGTTTGTATGTCTGGTCTGCAGTTGTAACTGAAATCCAAATGTATTTCTCCAACATTCACAATACATTACTGCAGATTTATTACAGTTGATGAGGTCATTGAGACATAGATATGTAAATATAAGCAGAAGTCAATATTCTGCACCAGTGGTTGCAGCATCTCATTACCATGCTCATCACTGTTCACCTCAGTGCACCTCATTGTCCACAAGAGGTCAGACATTAACAGCAGAAGTCATAAATACTGCACTGAATATCCCTGCAGCTTTACAAGCAGCTCCAAGCAGAGGCCAGGCAGGGTGCACAGCGTTTTCATTTTCTGTGACTCAGTTGTATGTGAAAAATTTGACTTTCCTCGAACAACAAATAAATAAATAAAAACTTATGTGAAGAACTGGGAACAAGTTACTTATGGATCATTAATCAACAGTGGATCACACTAAGTATCCCCAGACATTGATTATTTTAAATCTGTTTGCAAGTTTATTGATAAATTCACCTTCTATGTTTTGTTTCAGTGAAGAGGTTCTGATTGTGGTTTACATTTAATGTGTTGGCTTGACCCACCCGACTGAACAGTAGCTGTCACGCCTTCTGTTCAAGGAGGCAGGTTCATGTCGTCAGTGTAGGTCGGTTGATCCCGTGTCTCGGATACAAACGCTTGGCCCTCACTGAAGCCGCATTTTCCAGTAGTTGCGCACCACAACAACTAGCAAGTATGGAAACCGGAGTAGCAAGTATTGTTAGTCAGCCTTGTTCTGAAGGCGTAACGGAAAGAAAAAAACTTCCTCTTTAATATTCTGGTAGCAGTGACATCTTCTGAGGTCGCGTCTATTTTATGTTTTACATTCCGTAAAATCTGGGAATATCTGAATGTCAAGGTGTTAAAGAACGTGCTGTCAGTACCTCGGATTTTCAAGCAGGAATGGCCACTGTAAGACTTGATTACGTTGCTCCGTGGTGGACATACTGGCTGCACAATTTCCCCCACTTCAATTTCTCTTTCCAGCCAGTCGACAACACTTTCAAACCGGAGGAGGAGAGCTATCAGCAGGTTGGTAACTGAAGTTGTGCGTAAAAGCACACGTAGCTTCAAACTGATCTCACCAGAAAACTCTGTGCTGTTGTGAATCCACTGACAATGTAAACAACATATATTTAAGTAAATATAAAGTAGTTTCAGACAAACTTTTGGGTTGAGTGACAAAATATTTTAAATTGTTATTTTTACTGTTGCATTAGTGTAGCAAGTGTTGGTCCCGGTGCCAGGAAGTAAGAGTCAATACTGCAGGACTCACATGATGGCACATGACCTGTATTAACTAAGTTGGCTATGAAATATTCTGGGTGGTAATCAGCTATGTGCAAATATGTTTTTATACTCTGCTTTGTGGAATTAAGCTGCTCATTGACACTTTTTATTACTTTCTTTTTCACCTCAACAATTTTTTCACTCTATCATCCTCACAGCATAAAGTTTTTCATCTGCACTTTTAGTTCTTGCTTTTAAATAGTATTATTCATGTTCTTCTCGAAACTTGAATATATTTTTGTTTACAAAAAGTCACATATTACGACAGCAGAGCTGCAGATTTAATTATAAATCACTATTGATATTCACAAGTCAAAACTATCAACATTGCATTATACACGGCTCAAAAAAAATAAAGGGAACACTAAAACAACACATCCTAGATCTCGGTAAATTAAATCTTCCAGTTGAAAATCTTTATTCATTACATGTGGAATACGTTGAGAATAAAATAACATAATGATAAAGAATGATTCATGCAAATCAAAATCATTATCCCATGGAGGTCTGGATTCAGAATCATAATCAAAATAATAGTGGACAAGTCAGATCACAGGTTGATCCAACTTCTGTGGAAATTCCTCAAGACAATTCAAAATGAGGCTCAGTAGTGTGTGTGGCTTCCAAGAGCACAAGGTGCCAATGGTGAATCTGCCATTCCTGGTGTTCTCTGGCAAATGCCAATCTGCCTGCACCGTGTAGGGCTGTGAGCACAGGCGTGGACGTTGACCCCTCATACCACTCTCATGGAGTCTGTTTCTGACAGTTTGAGCAGAAACATGCACATTAGTGGCCTGCTCATCCTGTTCCTCTCTGCACAAAGGTGAAGATAGCGGTCCCGCTGCTAGGTTGTTGTCCTCCTACGGCCCCCTCCCTGTCTCCTGGTATCTCCTCTATGTTACTGACACTGCTGGGAGACACAGCAAACCTTCTTACCACACTACCTGAGCAACTTCTGTGGTTTGCAGACACCTCCTCATGCTACCTCTAGTGGTGAGGGCACTGGCAAAATGCAACAGTGACCAAAAATCAGCCAGAAAGGATGAGGACAGGGAAATGGTCTGTGGCCAGAACCATTCATTTATAGGGGTTGTCTTGCTAATTGCCACTAATTTCCACCTGTTATCAGTTTCATTTGCACAACAGCAGGTGAAATTGATTTACAATCAGTGTTGCTTCCTAACTGGACAGGTTGATATCCCAGAAGTGTGATGGACTTGGACTTGCATCGGAATGATTATGTGTTCCCTTTATTTTATTTGAGCAGTGTACATGTATTCATAAGAAGAAATGGTGTTTTTTAATTTAATTAAAGTGTGGTCAGTCTTAGTTTACTCCAAGGATAGCACTGTGTACTGATCTCATTTAGGGTATTTTTATTTTATTTATTTAATTTTACATTTGTCTTCCGAATACAAAACTGTCTCCAATAATATGAGCTGAATCTGTAATCGGTATTTTGCTCTAGGGCATTTATGAATATAGAAGCCATTAACACAAACCTCCCCTTTCTGACTGTATCTCTGTCATCACTTATCAAGGTCCATCTGGATCACTGAATCCCAGCAGCGTCACGCTGGCTCAGCAGAATAATAGTCAGTGAGGAGTGAAGAGTGGCATCATAATGACTATTGCTGGTTGACAGGGCTGACGCAGCCTCTCAAGCCTGAAAATAACTTGTGGTCTTCATTTGACATGCTGATCTCTTGTCTTCTGAAGAAAGTGGAAACTACAGACACATTTGTTAAAGCTTGTTTCCCGCTTAATGAAATTAGACAGGCATTCATACTTAAGCCTACTTTGTACCAACGTCCTTTGGTGAAGATAAATGAGTGACCAGTGATCCTGTGCTTGTTTTCTGCTTCTCTTTCTTCCTCCCTGCTATGCATCCTTTCCTTTTCTGAAGGCATTATATCTGGTGGAAATTGGGGTGTCTGCATGTCTGAATGAATGATATGAAACAATAGACTGGAAAATTAGAAGAGAGTGTTCTGGAGAACAGCCTGCGTTGAGTTCTAGTGACAGGAAGTCTAACAATAGCTGAAACCACTGTACGCTCTTGACCCTTGGCTCATTATCAGTGTCCTCAAAAACCAATGATTAGCAAATTATTGGATTAAGGTTTTGGTTGGGACACTAGTTAAGGTAGGAGGGCTCAGCTGTCACTGTTTCTGCATTGACCTGTCTGCTTCAATGTAAAATTAATTATTTATCGCTTGATATGATCATGAAGCATGACTGGTATATTGTTAGAGCTTCATTGATGTTATTTTATTATGCAGTGATATAATGTTTACTAGTGTATGTCGTTATTCACATTGGGCACTGTTGTAAGACAGTATCTGATGATCTGATTGTTGTTGTCTTCATTTTGTATTTGGAATATGCTAATTGCTAATTTACTATCATTGTGAAGCTAACACTAAAGTAGGGCGCAGCATAACTGAGTTTGAAAAAAGCTAAACTTTGTTAGAATACAATGCAAAACAATATAATTCAAATTCAGTCTTATTGTCATTGTCATCCAAACTGAACAACTGAAATTGTAGTCGAGGAGCAGTTCTGCTTAGTCAGC
Organism: Helostoma temminkii; assembly: GCA_900302695.1. NCBI lineage: Eukaryota > Metazoa > Chordata > Actinopteri > Anabantiformes > Helostomatidae > Helostoma > Helostoma temminkii. Next base: position 80,374 of record OMLM01003010.1, on the reverse strand, counting down.
CAGACTCTTTGAACTTAAGGGTATTAAAAGTTGAATACAAATTACTATTTTTTATTTAAGTAAAAAGAAGGTCATGCTTTTTCTGGATTGTCTTTAAACTAAATAAGAGCCCAAATGATGTCAGCCTCTAACTATGCTTGTGTGGCAATCAGGTCACTCTCTTAAAGCTTGGGGATTTGTTTCATGTTGGTGGTATGAAGACAAGCAGATCAGTTTATGTGTCTGCAGCCTGTAGAGAGCTTATTCACTGAAAAAATAAGCTACTGAAAACTCTGAGCGTGTTTGCTCACTGAAATGATCACATGCCATATCTGTAAGAAAATAAACAGAATTATAAACCGGTTATTGTGATGCAAGATATTTCCCTCAGCATAAGCGTACACAAATTAACAATGCAGTGTTTTTGTTCTGTATGGCTGTACTTTGTTTATGCTGATAAAATTAACAGCTTTTCTGAACATAAATCAAACACCCATGGGGGCTTATCATAATATGGAGCAAGTGTTTATGCACAGAGTGTCTATTTATAGACTATAAATTTTAAAACAGTATTTCCTCCAGGTTCTTTATATAAATGTTTCTCTTTATCGTTCAGGCTTTAAATATTTTGTACACTCAGAAATCACAAGACTGAATGAAAGCCGTTGAGTCACATGATGCTTCCTCCCACAGCCTTGGATCTGTTTTTCTATCAGCCACAGTTCTATTATGGCATTTGGCAGAGAGATCCAGATTCTCTGTGAGCTCTCTTTGCCCCTGTTGCTGCCGGCAGCAGTCAGCAGTGATAGGGTTGATCAGGGGATGAGGTAGCTATACTCACTACCCTCAAAGATATCTCCACACATGGGTGTTGTTTGACATCATTGGGTTGTTATCACCCGAGCTGTTACCTTTTCAGGTGGTGGGGTCAGTCAGTCAAACACCCAAAGACTGAAAATAACAGCCTTCTGGCTTTTTAGAGATGTTTCTGCATATAATCTGCTGAAGATTTATTTTTCAGTATAAAATGACTAAACTTTAAATGATAGTGATTTTGTATTTTATATGTCTCTTCTCTCTGCTCTCCTGCTTCCTTAGTCTCTGATATTTCTAGCATGTGTTGGTGCAGTGGGTCTGGGTCTGAGCCTGCTGGTTGTGGCAGTGTACATGATCTGCCTGTGTTGCTGTTGCAAGAGAGTGGATGAAGACAGCAAAAGACCTCGTACCTGCTGTGTCACCTGGGCTGCCGTGATCACAGGTCTCATCATATGGTGAGTGTGAATGGTACAATTATGCTATTGTCTTTCTTGTTTTACCACTAATCACTGATACATATGATTACCCTATTAGTTAGTTAACATCATTGATTTCCCATGCGACATTAATGAACAGAAATTTGTTATATTTTTTCCTTTCTTTAAATCCACTAATGTAATTTAGGGACACAGGGGAAAACAAACATTCGGGATAAGGGAGGACATAATGTAAGCTCTCTTGAACAAAGTGGTATTAAAGGAAATTATTCTGTCAAATCTGCAAAATCTAATGTTTATTCCATACCATGTTATAATATAGCATCAGATCTGTTATTTTTCCTCAGATTAGGTCATGTACAACAAAAAGAAATACAGTGCCTGCTTGTATTTAGGGTTAAATACTTATTTTTGAAGAATACAAGTAATATTAGTGCAGCTGCCATTTTTTTGGCAGGCCATGTTAAGGGCCATGATGATCAGACTGCTGAGTTCCTCAGATGACCTTTCAGCTGACTATGCACGCATAAAGTCTGGCTGCTAATTCCGCACCAAACCAGGATGCTGAAACTTGGGGTTTGGCCTTTGAATTTTAGGAATAAACAATATACTGTCTTGTAATTTGCTACATTGCTAAAAAATATTTAATTAAACATATAGTATTAAAATCTTGCTTTGCCTGTGCAGCAGTATTTATGCGTGTTGTTGCTGCAAGTTGATGTGTGATTATCTAGTTTGTTCTGCAAGCTGAAATGCAGAGCCACACGGCCAGAGATAATTGTGCTTTTGTGTATGATTTAATACAGTTTAACACACTGAAATGTGAAAGAAATGCAAGAGGATGAATGAGTCTTCCAAAAGGTCATCAGATCATTTTAAACTTGTGACATTTAACATAGTGTTGGACTTTAACTCTGTTAGTTTTCTGTGTCCGTACCAAACCACTGTTGCAGCACACAGGGTCTATTGTAATGCTAAGTGACTTGGCATGATGCTGAGCATTAGCTTAGCAAAGAAGCTCTGTTATCTAGTCTCTGTTAAGAGCTCTCTGTCTGTAGATGCTTGTTCCAGTGGACATATTCAGTTAAAAAATAATTAACATACTGTATCCAATTATATAGTATAAGATTTAATAGATAGTCTTTACTTTACTTTACATATAGGGTTACACTTGTGTTGTGAAATGTTTCCTTCTGTAAAATTTGCTAATGATAGCATTTTGTGTTTGTGAGATTGTGAAGTTGTTTCCCTTGACATGACTTTAGGTTTTTAGTTTAACCCTATATATATTATATTATACCAGTTGCTGGTATAATATATACCTATTAATTAAAAATATTCTTGCTACACATTTCAGATTGTTTTTATGCTGCATTTGAATACAGAAACACAAACACAAATGCATATAAAACAAAAAATTCATTTTTGTATGATATATTTCTATCCTTTATTCTGTTGGACCATGGCAGTTTAATTATCAGGATGTACTCAGAGGTGGACTTTACCATAATGCAACTATTGGCCAGCTGCCAGGTGTCCCATGATGAATGCCTAATAAACTTCAGGTTAAACTTAATTAGTTTTTACTCTTCATTAATTAGTCATGTCATTATAAAAATCCATAGGCTAAAATCTTATCAGAATGCCTAGAATTCATGAGGAGTAACTAGTCTCAGCCTTCTTACGGAAGTGAGTAGAATTCAAGTGGAAGACTGATGAGAGACTTTGTGTGCAAATGCAAAAATGAAGCAAAGCTACCCAACCGGTTTTTGAAAAAATTGAGGGGAGAGTAAAGATTAATAATCAACAAAAACAACAAAGGTACAATCTTTTTTACGGTGCTGGTGAGTAATGACCACAATATTAACAATGGTAAAAGGCAGCAAGAAGACATTGCTTGCACTAACAATAGTGTCAGAAATATTAATATTATTAGTAAAGTGGAGGAGCTACCTGTTACTGGTTGTGTAAGTTCAGGAAAAGAACAAGAGGCTTAAATTTGCAAGTAATAACTATTGCATGCAAATGAGGAATGAAGAAAATATAACCAGCTCCTGGCTATCTTAGATAATAATGATAGAAAAAGGAGGAGAACAACAGGCACTGACGGTTTCTATGCCTGTGTTCACCTTGGTCCCCCTTGCTTGCTAAATCTACCACTGGATGTACTTTCATGTAATTAAAGAGGGTTTAATTGTTTATTACAATCAGCCCATTCACTTCTCCATTTCTAGTTTATCATGGTACTCAAGTAGAATAATATCTCAACTGGACTGCTGGATTTTAAGAGTCTGTTTGGATAATTATTTGTGACACTGGAGTGTAATTTGAGATTAAGGATAGAAAACAAACCTAATATTTAAAAATCCTTCCTCCTCTTGCCATTACCAATTAACATGGATATGGTTTATTATAGCAGCTACAAAGTGGTTTCTAGTAAAATAAAGGCTTCTGTATTATTACTTGTTCATCCACCTTATTCATTAACACCTTTAGTTCCTGCACACAGCCACAAATCACTAATGTTCCCCCGATTTGCCATGTCATTAGTTTCATTACTGTGTCATTAGTGGGTCATTATTGTCGCTGACTTATCACTGGGTTGGCCACAGGGTTAATGAAAAGCTCACTGTCCAGGACACCACTATGAATCAACTGAAACAAAAATGTCCTGAAAAGTGTTAAGCAAGATTGTTCAATTTCCTTTAATCTGCAATTTGAAATAGTAATGTAGGTTGTATAAATTACTGTAATTTTATCTTCTTTTTGCTCACAATAGATTGTAGGGAATATAGCCTCTAGTGGCCCTAATCATAACCAGAGGGTTTTCATTATGCTTACAAGGTTAGAGTGACAGGAAGCTGGCACAGAAAGCAAGAATACACCTTTGCACAGAACTATTCACAGAGATGTATTACACACACTCTGGCAGGATATATTACAGAATAAAATAAAACTCCACATCCTCTCTTTGAACTTCTGTTGGTTGTTTTTTAAAAAATGAAGTTTATGATTCGGTAGTATGCGTGCGTGCGTGCGTGCGTTTGTTTTACCGCTTTTGTGTTAAAAAATAATTGTGAGAATAAACTAAAACAATTTTTTGTGTGTGTGTGTGCATGTGATCTAAATCTACCCAAAGAGTGATTAATGCGCCACACCTTCCATCTTTAGTTTGGATATTACCCAAAGATTTGGTTGTTCTTTGACCCTTGTGTGGAGAGACCTCACTGTAATCAAGATGAAAATGTATTATTGCTCATATCACTGCACACTACAACTTAGTACATCAACTCTAGGGGTTAGGACGTTAATCTCGCCTATTACAAAGGCTCAGGCATAGTTACAAAAGGCTGCAAGAAAGTGGGAATGGGGATTGAGTATATTCTGCTTTGTTACACTTTCAGGAGCAGAATTCTGATGTGGTTTTATCTATGGATGTCATAACAAATCCAAACTTGCAGCTTAAAATAGAGATTTAATGGGTTTAACTTCAAATCTTAAAATATGAGAAACAAGATGGGGGGTTATAATGGGTGCAGATAGACATCATATGGGAAAAAATATGCTTTCATGTATAAGCTCCAGTTTTCAGCATCCCAGCCTATAAACAGCCAAGGAGAAGAAGAATAATAGAAATTCAAAACAGCGAACATTTTACCAGATTTAAGATGTTTTCAAGAACTTTCTAGAATGACAATTCCTCCAACCTTTGCTGTACAGCTCATACAAAAACATGGTTTGGTTCATGATCTACAATGATAAGGTTAAAGAGCAACATTAATAAAACATAATACAAAGCCTTCACTGCTATCATACTGTATTATCCTTAAAGCCCAAATATCACTTAATTCTAATTGATTTTTTTATTAATTTTATCTGAATTTTTCCTTCTCACAGTTCTGCTGTAGGAGTGGGTTTCTATGGAAACAGCGAGATTAACGATGGGGTGTACCAGCTGACCTACTCACTCCACAATGCCAATCACACATTGGGGAGCATCAGCAATCTGGTGAGAGAAAGATGCCAACTTCTGCTCTACAGTTCAGTTTTTTTACCATAAACATTAAACGTGGTCACTGTAATGATTATTTAGACCAATTTCAGTTTAACAATTTTCCAGTTGAATTACTGTGAATTGACAATTACGGTCTCATTCTACTTGTAAAGGGTAACCTCCACCCCCACCCTTCTATTAATGCGGTGTGCATTTGTCTCAGAGCAGCACCTCACTACAGGGGGTCTGTGCCCACATTGTTTTTGCAGTGAAGGACTTCTGCCTCAGGATTTGTAAATAGGGATTTTTTATTACACACCTCCTGACCTGCATTCAGGAAAATTATTCGAGAAGCGCAGAGGAGGGAGAAAGGATAGGGAACAGAAAGGGAATAAGGGAGCCAGAACAAGGCCCTGCAAGAAGCAGTAATCACAAAGAGGAAGAAGAGGATTAGCTCCCATCTGCAGTGCATTAGTGCATGTTAAGCCTCTCCTCTTTCCATCTCTTTCAGCCTTACTATCTGTACGTATTTGTTTGTATGGAAGTGTGTGTGCATGGCCATTTTAGTTTTACACATCCACTCAAACGTCTGATATGTGCACATAGTATAATATTGTATAGACACAAACAGATTTGTATACTGCAACATTCTTTAAACTATATATCAAATTATATATTAAATCTAGATTTAATGCATTTGTAGCTCACGCATTGATTTACAATCTCTAATCAGCAGTACATTCTGTGCACTCCACTGCCAGTTCATTATGCTAAAAGGAATATGGTTTTACACTCTACACTCTGCTCTATAAATGCTATATTCACAAAGGTAGTTGTTTTTTTGTTGTGAGAGGCTTTGATTCAACTTTTCATTTTTGGCAGGTATATTTATTCCACCCTCATTGATTGAAAGGCCCTGGACAGAATATTAGAAGCAGCTTTCAGTATAGTGCGATATAATTCAGCATCATCATGCAGCCTTTAAAAGGACCATAAAATTGAATCTTCACCTCTCTCAAAGAGATTTAAATGGAAATTATAACCTTAGGACTGCATGACTTATTTCAAGTCTGTTGTGTTGTGTTGTGTTGGAGTGCATTACTTTGCACTTGGTATAGCAAATAACCCTGCGAAGGAGTGTAGTTTGCAGTACAGCATTTCTTTGTGCTATTGGAAGTGAAAGGAATTCAACTTTAATGATTTCACATCATGCCTGCTGCTGACTTTCTCTGTGGGATTTTGGTATTGATTTGATCCTGTATCATGATGTAGTATCCTATGGCTACATGAGAAATGTAGAAGCTCCTCTGGGAAACGAAAGCTTTTTTGCTTGCTATGTCATAGCTTGATGTAATGCACTCCATTTGGAAAACTGAGGAGATGGCCGGCTGTCCGTTTCATAAAGTTACAGCTGCTTTTTGTCTCTGTTTAGTCTTGTAATTGGGAGTAATTTCTCCTGCTGTTCTTTATTGGTTTACCAAATCTTCTCTTGATCCAAAATATTAACTTCAGTTGTTTGCTTTACTGAACCTTTACTCCTACAGATCTTTTGATTGTTGTATTTCACACACTGAGTTTATACCAATAAAGTTAATAGGTGACCAAATTTCTATGTTCCACATGGATCCTGCATAAGATTAGTGATATTAACTAGAATCTGCTTGGTTAGACTGTTGGCTTGTTAACGCTCTTCTTGTCATAAAATATGCACTCTCACATTCTGCAAGGGATAATCATGTTAGAAAGATTTGATTTGGGTAGGACAATTCTCCCTATGCTGTTGAAAGGGGCTTTGATTGTTATCAGGTATTTTCTATTGCAGTCCATTTTCCAGTATTCAGCTAGCAATATTAAGAGCTTGTCTGCGCTGCCCAAAAATAACAGATGAGAAAACATGGCTATCACACTACATCAGAATGAGTTCTGCCAATTTACAACCATGGTTACACTTTTATATATAGCTCTTCCTCTTTGAATGTGAAAGCTGTTTTGTGATTCTTGGAACTAAATGATTGTTATTTTCTGCACCATACATCAGCTCCTCTGAATGTCTCTCCTCAGTGTCCTATTTTTCTATGTATTATCTTGATTGTCTTTAAAGTGGTGTATATTGTTTTGTCACTTTTTACAGTAAATCTCAAATCCATAAAGTCACTAAAGGAATCAGAAAGAGCAGATTGGCTTCATGTGAATAAGCCTTTGGAGTACTGCTGCTGCAAACCTCAGTCAGTCAGTCTCTTTTAACAGCCATGTCCAATATGGAGAAGCCTCCTTGTGACCTGCTTTCAGTTAAAGTGAGCTTTAATCCATTTTAAAGGAAGACGGGATGGTCCAGATTAGGGAAATGTGGATCACCCGGAGCAGCAAGCAGATAGATCCCATTTCTCACACTCAGACAGACAGGCTTGCAGATAAGATTCAGGGCATTGTGGCATGAATGATGAGAGATGATTCATATAGAGGTGGGGAGTGAAAGCAGTTTACTGGAAATCTCATACTCTTCCCTTTGGGAGTGCTAGAGTGGAGGATGGGTCTGTATCTTTGCCTCATCTTCACTTGGATATTATTTCGTACAAACCATGAGATGCATCCACTCAGTAGAATTTAATCAAGAGTGTAGGAAATGTTATAGCGTGAAGGAGGCTGAGATACATCTTCTTTGTTGTGAGTTTTCACAGTAGAAAGAGCAGCTTGCAGCAGTGCTACTGTGGGACAGTGGGACTGCTGTAGATTACAATACACAAGGAAACATCTGGTCAGAACTGATGGAGTCTGCTGTTCAATGTAATATTAAATACACTGCTCTAGCATAGTTGTTGTTGTACTGTGTGTGTTCTTTGCTATAATTATTGTATAAGATGTGCCTTGCAATATAGATGTACCTACAATTATAGTTTTCTGTTCTATTCTTTATATAATACTGTTTCATTTCTGTTGTATTTCTATTTAATATATAATTTTTGAAAGATATTTTGGGAAGCATAATTAATTGCATTTTGGTGCAAAATATGATATGATGATTAATACCATTCTCATAACTATAGACAGCAGCCAGTTAACAAAGACCAGAAACAGAACCAACAGAATTCCAGCTCTGCCTAACTGTAAAAAAAATCCACCTTACAGGAACCTTAAAGGTCACTAATTAACTTGTTACAAGAAAGTATACATTATACTATACTATACTATACTATGCTCACAGTTAGTATTACTAAATATTAGTAACATCACTGATATTAAACCACAAAACAAGAAAACCTAAATCTTAATTGAGGTTCTGTTCAGTGTTGGTCCCTAGACCTTAAAGCTCTTTCAACACATGCATTTTGAAATGTTGATGTCTGGTTTACCAGTTTTTTTTACTTTCATACAATGCAGCTTGCCTTTTAATGTTACATTTTGAAATGTATGTATTGTGTAAGTAGGTCAAGCTACTGTGTCTGTGAGTCTCAGTGAAGTGTAGCTACAGTAGAGAAACTACTTCCCCATGTCAGTGTTGGGCTAAATTGACCTGCTTCTAGCCCCATTGATGCTGTGAAAGTTCAGGTGTTTACAGCATCTGTGTTCAAACAGGGAAATAAAATGCATTTACTCTACTCCACTATGCCTCCTCCCACTCTATTCTCACTATCAAAGACCCCTGTGATAACAGGTCTCTCTGGGATTGTTATCAGTATTCTACTCTACATTGTTTATCTGAATAAAACACATGGTTGAGGAGAAAAGTTAATCTTTTCTCGGGGGAATGCCCCTTTGGTTCTTTCACCTTTCTCCATATTTTCAATCTTCTTTTCATGAATATCTGTTTTATGAATTTATGTTCCTGTTTCCTTCTGACACTGTTTTCACTCTCACTCCTCTTCACCTTCACCCTCCCCTATTCTGTTACCCACTGTTTCATACTGTTTTGCTTTATTTCATTTCTTAGGTTGCAGGATCTCTGAGCAATATGGAAAGTGGACTCAAACAACATCTGGAACGACTGGATGAGATCTTTGCTACAAGGCCAGACTACCTCCAAGCTCTGCGCTTCATGCAGCTGATGGTCAACAATGTAATGCGCGAACTGACTGTTGTGCCAGATATAACAAATGTTAACTTGGCAGATGCTGGGGATGAAACAGCCTTCGTTGAGTATTACAGGTAGGTAGAGCCTTGGCAACTCCCCTGGGGTAACAGACATTGTTTCATTTTATTTGTGTGTGCCTGAAGTGAACATGCACAGAATGATGCTGTTAATGATTCAGGCCAGACACACAGCAGATGGGAATTTATTGATCTCCCCTCCATAACACAGACCGGAAAAGCTATTTTTCCTGATTGCTAAATAAATGAAAGCTGAAATTGAGCTTATTGTCTGCTATGCTGTTTGAGCTCTAATTCTTATTGCCTTCACAGAATATTATGCATGGAGATGTGACTATTAGACTGTAAATGATCTCCTTATATGCAGATCATTGCTCACATCTATCGCAATTATTATTTTGTCGCAGTTCTATCTTTAAGAGATATGTTCTTTCCATAAAAAGAAATACAAGAAAGTATTAGGATGCCAAAGATTATATTCAATAAACACTGAAAATATAATAAACCCAATCAAAAACAAAGTAGTTCAAATTAATAACATATCCAGCATTAATTCAGGAGGAGCTGGCATCTGCTGCTCCGGTTTGTGAGTGTAGAGTAACTTTTGTGGCTTGTTTTACATGGCTTGTTTGCATATACAACTCATTAAGATCTGTGGTTAGAATATAAGAGTAATAGCATATTGAAAACAGAAGACCAATGAGAGAGGTAATATTACCTCCTTCTGAAAATGAATTTGTTTGATATGCAATTTAAGTGAAGACTTTCAATCAGGGAATAGAGTTTATCTGGAGTCATGTGTGACCATGTCCTGGTCCTGGTCCTGGTTTCATTCTGAACCTCTCATCTGTCCCAGTATGTTGTAGATTCAGTAGAAGCATATTGCACAGTGTAAAACCCCTATTTTGATATGTTAATCACTGAAGTAAAGTCAGTTTTATCACATTTCCCTAGATGCAAAGTGATATTTACTGTATTACTCAGCCCAGGTTTCAGTGGACTTCAGCTGATAGTGTTTGATTGAATAGAAATGTGTGTATAGCACTTTACAATACACTCCAATGTTCTGTTGGACACACAGTAATGCTGGTTTTCTATGATTACAGTACATATAGTAGAGATACTCTTTCACTCTATACATATTAGTGCAGTATACAGTGTCCCCTTAAAAGTTAGAAAAGTGTGCATGCCCTGTCCTTAAATTTCTGTGTGCAGTAAGATGATTAATATCAGTTTATTCCTTTGTTTACTTTTTAAGAGACTCATTTCCCTGAATCTGTGGAAAGATGCATTAGTCACCTAGCCTCTGGTTACTAGACAGAGAGCCTTGGATTATCTCTGTACCTCATTACCCTGTCTGTTGACTGTGTTTACAGAGAATTTGGTATCCCTTTACTTGAGAAATGTATCAAACCAGTTTACTTGAAAAGTCTCTTTGAGCATTAATCTATTGATAATTGTCAATACAATGATTATGAATGTTCTAAAGGACACATACAGTGAAAACGATCTGTATGTGTGTCCCTTCGAACTGAAGGAAAAATGTATGGCTTTGTCAATATATGAAAAGGCTATTCGGCAAGACTTGTGTCAAATATCAATTACGTCCAACTTAAACAATAAAATAACCAGATTAAGGCTTTACTTGTTAAAATGTTTTAAAAATGTTTTGAATTGTTGAACATTTGTATCATTCAGCTACACTAATTTCATAAATATCTGTAGATGTTCTTGTCCTCTGATACCAGATCTTATGAACTACAGATGCCACCAATCTCATTGGTCTTATTTGGATTTCATGCAGCTATCAGACTCTTAACAGCCTCTGGCAGAGCTTTATTGATAAACAATATATATATACCAAATACAATAGTCCAGTTACTGTTATCTAAATGTGGGAAAAATAACGCCATTTGATTTCCGATATAGTGTCCTCCCTTCCCTATTCTATTTCTGAATACATAACGGCCCCTTCGCTTAGAACTTCTGCAGTTTTTTATGCAGACAGTGTGTAATGGATGACCAGTCTGCAGTTTATTTTTAAAGCTTGATAGGTTACATTTAGACTTATTCACTCAAGTTGTGAATCATATTCTCTTGTGACCTTGGTGTACATACAATTTACTACAATAGAGCAGATATGCCACAGCATACCCATGTTAATATATAGTAGAAGAATAAGAATTCACCAGTTTGTTCTAAATGTTTGGGTCATTGCTCTAAAATTTACAATGCTACTGGGACTGGGCTACTGTGAGTTAAGGATGAGTCATAAGCAGTCCCATGCCTTTGTTTGGCATGAACACACTTGGACAGAGACATTTCTAATCCAGGATGAGTGTAGGGCATTCTTGTGAAGGACATTTTGAAAGCTTGCAATATTAATGTCTATGGATTTGTGTTCTTGAATTATTAAACCCACAGGCTGGAAATTACCTGTAACAGATGGGCTCTAACTAGGAGACATGAATGCTGATGTATAGCACATAGAGATCTCACACATCCAGTCATGGACATATGTTGGGCCAGCAGTTCCTGAAGCTGCTACATGTGCAATAACGATGATGGCTGTAGGTGAAAGTGATCAATCAGCCTTGTTATGCTGATGCTTCATTTTCCTATCTTGTAGATGGCTGATATATTTGCTGCTGCTGATCCTGGATCTGGTCATCTGCTTGGCTATGTGCTTAGGGATGGCCAAACATTCTAGATGGCTGCTTGTCGCGTATGTATCCTGAATGTGTGTCTGAATGTTTTTTGTTTTTCATGTTGGTCTGAAGCCTTTTATTTTTTTATCTTCTTGTGGTCCATCTGTTCTTCTTCTTCTTCTTCTTCTTCTTACTGGCTTCTGCTGGCATCACAGATTGCAGACAGACAGGGCACTAGTCAGTGTCTCCAGGACCATGTAGGTCTCTCCATTAACAGCACCAGTAATGGCAGTATTCTCAAATAACACTGATAATAGCACTGGGTTTTTTCTTCTCCTCAGTGACTTGCCTTATATTTCATCCACAAACAATTAAAGGTAACCTTGTAGCACAAAGCTTACATTTACTCTCAGTCAACACTCATTTAGTTTGATAAATTCATGGTTGCTCAGTCATGATTGTATTTTCCTCTCTAAACAAGAGAAGCTATGTTTATACTCCAAAGGTCTGAAACAAACAGAAAGAGTAGGTTGGGGTATGTTTGATTTAGTTAATTGCAACCAGAAATTTAAGCCAACACTGATGTCTGACAAGCTAAATCCACAGTCCAGACTTCCATTTGTTCAATTTCATGCAGCCTACGTGTCAGTGTTAGCAGATGATGCTCAGAATCACTCACTCACTACATCCTCCTCTTATGGGTCTTGTTAATATCTATTGATCGCTCAAGTCTGTACCATTAACTAATTATTAGGTGCTCTCAGGCTACTTTATTGGTGCTTTTAAGAAGGTCAGATGAGTGAGTTGAGAAGTGAAGCCCTCTGCTGCCTTTTTACAACAATCATGGGGGCACTTACAACACTTTCTCTAACTTCTACCACTGGACTGTATAT
>OMLM01003010.1:36303-61307 GCA_900302695.1 Helostoma temminkii | reverse complement strand
AGAATGTGGGCCATTTTTTTTTTTTTTTTTTTTGTATTGATTTCTTTTTTTTATACTTTTAACTGGCACTGACATGTTGTGTGTAACAGAGAGGCGTAAAACTTTGGAAAAGAGATTTGGAGAAAATTAACCACACAGCAGTTTATGAATTTTCCCCTTTTTTGGTAAATCAGTTCTGCAGTGCATTTATTTTAAGTTTTCATGTATGAGGTTGCATGATAAGGTATCTGCTGAATATTAACCAGTGTTTTGTAACTAACCCTTTTTTCCATTGCCTTTCTTTGACTCAGACTTTTAAAAACAGTAAGTTTTCTGCCATCTAACTTCCTTATTTGATTTCATTTTCACTTAACACATTGTTGGCTTACCTCAGTAATGAAGCTTGCTATGCAGAATGTTTTAACCCGCTAGCCCCAAAGCCCATTAAAACTCCATACAGTGCCTGAGCTGTGTGACCTTTGATCTCCTGCCACTGTTGTATCCAGAGTGCTACATGTGAGTGTAACTTATTCTGTGACCCCTAAATTACACCCTGTCTACTCCTCACCTGCTGTTTAACCATCCACAGCATTTAAGTACCATCTTGATTCCACAACCTCATAGCAACCTCATAGAGCAGCTCATTATCCAAACAAGTGCTCCCCATACCGTTTTAATGTTTCACTTGGTGATATCTTATGAAGTCGCTGGCAAATGTGCTAAATTTGTGTTTCAATCGTTTTCCTTGCAGTATTCACCGAGTATGAGGACCACCTATCTGTCTATGAGTGATTCCCAGATAAGGCACTTTGGGACTGACTTCCAGGTGTAGCCTAAATCCTTTCAGAGAAGCACTGTCTGAGACTCTGGGTTCCTACCAAAGAGACTCTTCATGGAATAATCCTGTTTACAGGCCTGCAGCTCACAATCCCAATCTGAAACATGAAAGTGGGCCATATGAGGCAATTACCTTGTTGACAAATCAATACTGTGCTCTGAAAGCCGTGCATGAACAGAGAGCGCACGTACAAGCTGATCTCAAGACTGTTACTGTTGTTGTCATGATGTTTGCAAATACTGTTGCTCAAATGTACATGTTTCATTTGTTTGAACGAAATTAAGAGCATTTAAACTAAATTGTGCTTTTCCTACTGTAAATTCTGGTGACGTGTGTGGGTATGATCGTCAACAGTAATCAGTATTTTGATTTTAAGGGAGATGGTTCAATATCACTAATACTCAGACTATCCATCATGGCATTTTGGTTTTTGAAAAATTCCTACTGTTTGGTAATTTAATTATTTCACATTTTAGGTGTAATTTTAAAGATGGTGATTAAAAAAACATACCAAATGCTGTAGTCTTTTTAGACAAATATGCTACTGACTTGATTTCTTTTCCTGTTTCTGCCGTATGTTTTAAACATATCCTGGTTCTTGTAACACTGTATTACAATGTGTGACCTGAGTATCATGGGTGAGTCAGCAGTCATATCTGAGAGGTTTATTGTTTTGCTGTATTTGCATACCTTACTGAAGCTGCATGAAGAAAATTTCCACAGGACTAAATAAGCACAGCAGAATGGGATATGACTCACATGCAGGTATTTATAACACAATTACAGGTATACATAAAATTATGAAAGTACTGTTTGTATGCTTATTTGTTGTGCTGTGATCATATTCTATTTTTTAAATGCTCATTGGCATACAAAATTCAGTGCCACCAGTTACAGTGAGCTAGAAAAACATGAATTACAGACATTTACCCTCAATAGGGCTGTGAATGAGACACTGTTCTTTATATTGTTTGACGAATATGCTGTAAGCTATTTTCTATGTGGTGTAATGTATCAAACTAGAAAAATGTTTCACCATAAAATGCTGTATTCAGAAAAAATGTGTTACTGTCATTCTTCTTCTGTAGCAGCTTACTGATCATTGGCAGTTTTGTTCTGATTCTAATATCCTAGAATGACCTGGAGTAATTGGATTAGATTAACTGGGATTTTCAGTGTCCCAACATGATAGTGTCACATGAGAAATAGCCTCAAATGTGTCTTTGTTCTGTAGGTTGTTGTAAACATTATCGTGTCATTTTTGTGCAAAAATGTAGATTAAACTACAGTAAGAAATTAAGTGCATGAACAACACATTTTTATGTATTATGTACTTCTGTCACAGACATAGAGTTTTGTATGGAAGCAGCTGCACATGGTTCAAAACGTGGCATATGTATAAAAGCATTTGAATAAGGGAGAAAACAATTTACAGTACAGCTTTAATCTGGTCCAGATTTTGCTTTGAAAACCTATTTTCAGTTTCAGTAGTGTTCACAAGTGCTGTGATGTGAGAAGTGATAAAAAGCAAAAGGTGTCTTATGTTTTCCAACAGGCATCGGTTTCCTGTCCAACCTGATAAACCAGATACATTAGTGTCATGTTTCAGCTTCCACACCTTCTTCAAGGCACACTGATCTGGTAGGTTGATAACCTTACAGAGGAAAAAAACAATTTTTTAATATAGAGTTGAATATTATTTTGTAACTTTGTTTTTCCACACTTGGTTTCTGGCGGTGACTTTTATTTTACATATTGTTGAAATAAAGAAAAAAAGAGCAAATATGTGTGCCCCACCTCCCACAAATTATATAAAATCACCAGAAATGACCATTATTGTATCTGCAAGTGGCACATCATGAGTTGGCAACTGAGTAAATTGTTTTACCATAGCAGCCAGTTGAAGCATTTGTTGTTTCTTTGTTTTGACCAGTTCAATCACTTAACTGATGATCAGCTTTTTGTGCGTCCCTGCAGCAATGTTAATATTAAAACTGTCATTCTTACACAATTAAATATGTTTAGGTCTACATAAAACACGTTTTCCATCTAGGTGTGTGCAATCTTGTCCACAGATTGTGGATAGACCCTGTTATCAGAAATGTATAAAGTACACTCTACTCACACAATACTACAAGTCCACCATCTCATTACTAATTCAAACTATTCAATGTTTTATTGCGGTTTAGTTTTCTTCCCTCTAATGTTGCTGTAGCAAGTGAATTGTAGATGCTTTTGATAACATAAATGCAAAAGTCTAGTCCAGATTTGTTTGACAAATTCTCAAACATGAAAATAATGGTGGAAATGTGTTGTTACCTACAGACTGTGGAACAAAAGGTGATATTAGCCACCTTATGTAGTGATCTAGTAAATCCATAAATGATAAATCAGCACTTTATTAGTTTACAATATTTTTTAAGACTCTAAAACTGCAAAAATTAACTTCTAGCTAATGCTGTTAAAATAAATGTATTAAAGTAAATTAAATTAAAATATTTTCCCCTGGTTTGTAGAGGAGAAAAAAGTAAAAGTAACATAACATGGAAATACACCACTCAAGTAGGCCATATATATCACAATATCATAAAACTGTATTTAAGTACAGTACTTAAAAAAAATTATTTAGTTACTTACCACCTCTTCCAGTTTTTGTGTGAAGGAAACTACTGGATTAAACAATGTTCTGTATGTTAAAGCAAACTACTTCACATCAGTTGTGATTGTTAAAGATCAGCTGGTCCACACTGTAACACCATTCTGTCTGTCTGTTCATCTCAGATGGATGTTTTTTAAATGTTACATGATATCGTGGAGGCTGTCCAAGGTGCTGATCCTTGAGTCAGGAGCTGTCCAGGGTTATTCAATATATCGATGATGTCTGTAGTTGTATTCATTTATTTTTATTTTCAGTTCAGATTCTGTTATATTACTTACATAGCTGTGTTATATGGATTTATGATAAGACTGAAACACTGGATAAGCGGCACTGAAATAAACAGAGCTCCATTGATATCCAAGTCTTGTAGTGCAGGCTGAAGGTCCTGTTTCGCTTGCCGTAGGAAACACGGAACAACTGTGGACATGGTTGTCGTTAGTTAGCCTGCTAGCCGTTTTAGGCTGTTTAATATCATGGAAAAATGTTCGTAAAATTTGATATTTTGCCTGCTGATGAAAGAGGGTGTGGCGGGGATGTGGCTAAATAATGGGAAACGTTTTTGGGAGAAAGAGTCGACCTTCTCGTGTAACGGAACAAGACAAAGCCATTTTGGTGAGCAGATAGCAACAGCAGATTAGTCCCGTTACATGAACGGTGCTGGTGTTAGCTAGCTGATATTTATGTTTACTAATTCACAGTCAGATAAGGAGACTCGGTTGTTTAGAAAAGCTAAAATGGTCAACAGATGTGGTGATGAAGCCTCTTATATAAAAAAAAACAGGGAAGATACAGAACCTCGTGTACACTGTAATAACATTGTTGTGCGTTTAGTTTTAATTATTGTGGACACGTTATTAGCTACATTAAGTGATGGTTCAACTGTGGTAATAATGATGCCTGCTGACAATACTTGGTCAAATGCTACCTTTAGTATGAACATTTTAACTGAGGTTGTTATACAAGATAGTAGATAAACGCAATCACTCAAGTACTGAACATATACTACTAGGGTTTCTCTAATTTATGTAAATTTATTTCACTACATTTCAGAGGGAAATATTTTATTTATACTGTTTTTTGACAGCTTTAACCAGTAGTTGCTTTTTGTTTTCACCTTTAATGGTTTCTGGTACAAATTTGGAGTAGACATGCAGTAGCAAGTTAGGCAACACTTTATAATAAGGGTACAAATCATATAGTTGGGCAATGTTTATTTAAGGCATAAATTTACTTAAGGCAAACATATGCTAATTTAAAGCATGAGTTAAGGAAATATCCACAGTCAACCTTTATATAGAACTGAATAAATGCTATAATGTTATTTGTGTGCATGCACACCCATTTTATTTTTAGATAAAATAATAAAATAAAAAAATAAAATTGTTTTAACATTATTTTCCATTATTGTGTGGTTTATTACTTATTAAGCTTGAGCTGACCAAATGCTTGGGTCTGAAATTAACCTAACTAATGGTAAAACTAACTGTAATGCAGCTGCTTTGGCAGCACGTGTGATGTCACAGTGAATTGGTTACATATATTGGTTAACTAATGATCTGTAAATTATAACATAATGACATAAAATCATTGTGAGTAAAAGGAATTTATGATAGTTCATTTCGGCAAGTCATGCATTAAATCAGCATGGGTCATTATTTATTTAAGTAAATGATTTTTACCCTTTTATACAGTGTTACTTCAAATTCAATAGTGTTTAAACTACTACTCCAGTTTTTTGTGGAGTATGTGTACTTTTGTACTTTAAGTGCATTTTGGAGCAGATGCTTCACATCTGCGTGCATTGGTATGCTAGTTTTTTTTCCAGAAACTATTCGCTTTGTACTTATTTAGATTGCACATAATATTACTTAAAGAAATATATGTGAATTGGTGTTTTTCCCAGCAATTGAAGCAGCAGAGAGATAAGCTGAAGCAGTACCAAAAGAGAATCACTCTACAACTGGAGAAAGAGCGACTTATTGCAAAGCAGCTACTAAAAGATGGCAGGAAAGAGTGAGTATCACAGAATGAGTCAGTAGCAGCAAAATATATACATGTACATGTACTATGAGGGTAGGCAACAGTACAGCACTGAGAAAAAAACAGACTGTGACACTAGAAACACACATAATCTCTGTTGTATTGTAATGTACCTTTTTGTGTGTTATTGCAGAAAAGCATTGCTGCTTGTTAAGAAAAAACGATATCAGGATCAGCTACTAGAAAAGACTGAAAATCAGATTTCAAACCTAGAGCGTATGGTAAGTTTTTTTTTAGCTTATGCTGTTTTGTTCCTTCACAATTTAAGCATTATTAGCAAGCTGCAGTGCAGTGTTATTGTTCTGTAACATTTTGTGATTGATTCTCCAATGAGGAACAAAGTTTGTGTTCTCTGAATATACATCACATTGAGTTAAATACTTTCCCCTCTAATACGTTTATCAAAACCCATTATATGATCAGATTATCAATATCATATCAAAGAGCAATTAGAACTAATCAATGTACATTCAAATATTTCATGTTACAATGAAATCTTCAGTAGATCTCTCACTGATTATAAATCAGTGATTTATGCAGAAATATCCTTTGTGCTCTAGCAGAGAATTATAGATATTGCTTTTTTAAAACAATAAATTTAGTCGAGACTTAATACTTTTGAAATCCTATTTCATAATCATATTTTCTCAATGCCGTGTGAAAAATAAAATCAGCATACTGTTTTGGCGGGGGTTAGGCAGTATAGAAAATGGATGGATGTCTGTGATTTAATGTGTTTACATAATAATATATCTTTACAGGTTCAAGATATAGAGTTCATGCAAATTGAGATGAAAGTCATCGAGGGGCTTAAGGTTGGAAATGATTGTCTGAAGAGTATGCACGAGGTAGATATTCTTCAATTTTATTCTTGCCTTTTGTGTGAAATATTGTTTTCATATTGTTGTGATAATAATACCCCCTTAGCTTTAGATGCTGTATGTGTGTATGCTTTAACAATGTCAAAGTTTCTCCTGATAAGCATGCTTTCTTTAATGTGATCCTTTGGTGAGGATTGAGTAGCACACAAAGCTTGTGGTTTGTGTGAGAATAGCTGCTGCACGTAAATAAGGATTAAAAGCATAGTTGTTACTGCAGTTGTGTGACTTCTCTACATCCTTAAATACAATGTACAGACCCTAAAGAATTGTTGTTTTACCCCAAACTCTTCTGTAATATGGGTTTCCTTTCCTTAATTGTGACAGATCATGTCAGTAGAAGATGTGGAGAGAATCCTGGATGAGACCCAGGAATCAATTGAATATCAGAGGGTAAGTGTCTGCTTATTGGTTATTAGTAGGCTGCACAGAGCTATTTATTTTTTCCATTAAGTTTTTTATCATAAGCCAAAAGAAAAAAAAGTTTATTAACCCCCTGGGGTCAATGGACATGCCGGCACAGCCAAATTGCTTGACCGATGAAGCCACATCTAGCCCTGCTTTCAGCTCCTGTCGACAGTGTGGACTTCAAACTCTAGAAAATTGTGTTGACAGGCACAAGTAAAACAAGTAGGTAATAAGTAAGTGAGTAAAATAGGCGCATCTGGCATTTCACCAAAGAAACTGTAAAAAAGGGGTGAAATGTGCCAACTACATGCTGACTGTATTAGCAAGCACAGAAAACAACAACAAAAAGCATCAACAGATTTTATGTTTCTTGTGCGTTTTTAAAGTCCACTTTGTTAATACCGAGCGTCAAAATGAAAACATAACCGTCACACAGGTAGTGTTGTTTTGAAAAATTATACCAAATATTGGCATGGTAAACAGTTTTTAAGGTGAAATATTAAGGTAAATTCAAAAGTATTCAAAAATAGGCAAATGTGTCCTAGACCCCAGAGAGTTAAAACAGCACTGTGTAAAAGCCTAATATTATCTATTACAACTGAATGAAAGAAGATGTTTAGTGGATGAAAACAGCTCAAATCACACTTTCACATGCATCAAACACTCATGCTTAAGAAATACTAATTCAGCAATGGAACTGTGTTGTCACCACACTGTCAGCTGACACATTTTTGTGCCCCTGCAGCAAATAGATGAACTGCTGGCTGGAGCCCTGACACAAGAGGATGAGGATGCTATTTTTGCAGAGTTGGAAGCTATCACTCAGGTGGGTCTTAAGCTCCACGTTTAGCCTTTATTAACACTGTGAATGACTGTTGAGCATCGCACTTCACATTTATAGTTAGAAACACTGGGACGTGGTGTAACCACAGACTTCAGCTGTTGGCCACTTAGTGCTTCCACTGAAAGTTGTGATTCATGGATTGGATTTTTATATAGAAATTTATTGCATTTTGACCTCAAATGTGTATAATATCTGCCTCTTAAGGAAAAAGGGGAATCGTTTTAGGATAATTTTTAGTTTCTAATTAAGTCACAGTATCAATTTGAAGCAATAACAAGCTGTTGTTGAAGCAGTAGCTGATATGAATTTGGTTGATTCATAGTAATTAAAATCTTAGAAGATTTGTAATCTATTATCCAAAATGACAGACTCTCTGTTATCAAACTAGACAAATTACTGTGTTTCACTCTTGAACAGAGACATTAATTCAAAGCCTGGATTTGATCCAATTATACAAATAAAGCACAAATGATATTGTAGGTACTTAGAAGACAGACATTTTCGGGTCTTTCCAGAGATGTTCAACAGGTCAAGTCAGGGCTCTGGCTGGGTCACTATAGGACATTCATACAGTTGTTCCTAAGTCACTCCTGTGTTGTCTTGGCTCGTTGCTCAGGATCGTTGTCATTTTGGAAGGTGAACCTGTGATTATGGGGTACTTAGTGTAGATTAATGAGAAAAAAAGAATTTGAACATAGCAACATAGCAAAATTGAATACTTTCTGAACCCATTGTATATCATACATATAGATATATACAGATAGCTATATCCTCATTTTAAAAATCATCTTCACAATCGCAATTCATATAATTTTGTGTGTCTCTAGTTTATATAATGATTATTATCTCTGTCCCCAGGGAGAAGATGTAGCACTTCCAGTGGTCCCCAGTGATCCAATACCAGAGGTCCCAGAGGCAGCTAAAGCTGAACCAGGTAACTACACCACAAAGCCTTACCTACAAAACTAATATATTTGTTTTTTTATGTCAGACTTATTACATTTCCTTTTTTTCCCTGACTTTGTATTTTCTAGAGAGAAGAGAATCAAAGAAGAATCTAGACAGAGAGATGCTGTCAGCCTAACAGACTCAAACTATTGTTGATATTCGGTGTTGAGCTCAAATACATAGAATAGACTCTCTTCATTCTGATGGGCATTTGTTTAATTTCAGTATTTCATCTTAAATTCTTAGTAGGTGAAGGTGGTACTGTGGTCCACTGCTCCCCTGAAGGGTCTTTATACAGGAAATGTTCTGTTCTTCTGTGTCTGACTTGGATTAGTAAAGGAGTGTGATGTTGTAACTGTGGTGTGAAGACACAACATAATGGCAGGACTAACGTTTACATGTTTTACACATTGAGTTATTTTACATATTAAATTGAACTGTGGCAACAATATATGTTATCTTGTCTTTTCTTGCACAGACTGATTTTTTTAGCTGTGTTAAAACATAAACTTATATATATGGCTTTTACAGAATCTTACTGTATTAGTTTGTATAGCATGCATTCTCCAGTAGGTGTCACTCATCTCTAGTTTTTGACCCAACAGTACACAAATATGCATCTTCATTCACATCCCTCCAGTGAAATGTGTGCAGTTATTGGCAGAAAGTAGAAAGCTCATGTTGTTCATATGTGGGAGATGTTTAGACAAGAAAGCCAATATAGTATTTACAATCCTATTCTAAGTGGGCACTTACACTCTAATTAGCATGTACAATGAAGCTCACACAAATTATCCCCTGAGAGGAAAACATCACCTATGGTGTAACTGAAAACAGTCAGAGCCTTATGCAATGCACTTATTTGCATGAACTGTTCTTTTGTGATAAAAAAGAAAGAAAGTTGCCCTGACCATCATTTTATGGATTACTCAAATGACAGTAGCAGCAACACACTGGTCCTCTGATATAAGTGGATATGGCAGTGAGAGCAGGTTCATGATGTCGTCTGTCTGTTTTGTCTTTTCGGGTGGGTTTTATTTAAAGCAACCATTCATTATCTATACCATCCATGACCGAGGGAAAGAACTGTCTGCAAAGGGCTCATCTACACTCAAAACCAAATCACTATTTATATACTTTATGTCATTTGTGTATGACTAATCCCGCATGAGGCCTACTGCTTTACATATTCATAAATATTGCATATATAATAATATTAGAGTAGGCCTGTGTCTTTTTAAGATCATGAGTAATAAGCTAATAAATGTGCATTTGAAGGGAAAGTAATTATGGAGCTTAACTGGTGCAGAAATATGGGGAGGGGAAACCAGTCCTATACTTTGACAAGATGGTGCTGCATTCAAATGCTGTAGGAATTGTATGTTAGGACGAGACGAGTGGTTTTGTTTTAGAATATGTGTGGCCATGTGAGCACGACAGTGATTTTATTATAAGTTATGGATTGGATTAAATGTGTTTCTTTTGTTAAATATTAAATTCTTTGTGATATTCTATGAAATTAGAGTGTTCATTTGTATGTTTTATTAAAATTACATTATAAGTGTCATTTTACATATGTTACGTAAACGACATAGGTAAAAATGTTTATAGTGTCTACGTCAACACCTGCGTTAAACCCGTGAGCTGTCGAGAAAACTGAACTGTCGAGGAGTCAGTGAAGGCAGCAGCGCACCGTCAGCCGTGGATTGGGAAGGTGTGTTTAGTTGGAGTGGGGTTTCGATAGCGCAGCATCGTTTTAGTCGCTCTCGGTCGTGTTGCTTTGCCACTGTTAGATCAAGCTCCTGTATTTACGCATTTCTCTCTTTTACGCGGATACGTTTCGAGAAAATAAACGTTTATGGTCCTGGCTGAAGATTTCACGATGTCTCGCACCGACGAGGTTCACCGCTTGACGGAAAATGTCTATAAGGTAAGGTTAAACTAATGAATAAAGTTTTGGGATACGTATTATTGTGTGAAATCAGGTGTCAGACACACGGTGTAATCCAACCACGGATCAGACTTTATTGGCGCATTCAAGCCTCGCGTTTTTTTTTTTTTCTTCGATAATCTCTGCAGAGAGAGGCGCAGCTCAGCTGGTTGATTTTTTGATCACTTGCCAAAGGAGCAAAATATTGTCTTTCACCTTCACATACTTTTGCGCCAAACCAGGTTTGATAGTTAAGGCCTCTTTGCAATAATTGCTTATAGAGTCAAAGTCATTCACACCAGTCATTCACTCACTCAATCAGTCAGTCAGTCACTTCCTACATGTATGATCCCACAGTCCACCCACGACACTCACAGTGGTGGAGGCTGTTTTTAGGATAAGAATGGATTTATATCACATATGTTCCTATTTCTACTGCTGAAGTAGAAACGTGTTGCATTCCAGAAGTCACTGTTTGACGGACAGAGTAGGTCGGGCTTATCTGTTGCAACAAGTAAACATTTGCCCCACAGGTATTTCAACATTCAAACCTGTTTTACATAAAACCCAGCGTGAACCTTGTGTTCCTCCACTCTAAAATAATATATAAAGGAATTAACCCTCAGATTATTTTTATAAGCACTGGTGTAGCCTATTGATTATTTGTTGTAATAAGTTGCCCTGGTAGAAAACTACAACTATTATAGTTTTCCATATCAGATTTATTTTTTCTGAACACCCAGACACCCAGAACCAAACTGTAACCAACAGGCAATGATATAAAATGAAGGGATTGTGTATTTTATTCAACCATATATAATTCAGTTTACAGTATGTTGTCAGCCTCATTTTAAAGCCAGGCCTGACCACGATGGCAGCATCATGTGCACGTTCTGACAGGAAAATGTAACCAGTATAAACCAAGTAAAACAAACTCAAAACCCAGTGATGATGTTTGTAAGGTTGACTAGAATAAGAACAGACACTAAAAAACAATGTGGGAAATGTGATATGTGTTTAAAACGTTTAAGAGACGATTAAAATGGTTGATAATAGACTTTCCCCAGAGCAACTGATCCATTAATTGACTGCTTGTTTCAGTGCTATTTGCTCTGTAATTCTTAAAAACATTGCATAGGCTTTGTTTCACTATCATGTTTCAGATTTGCATGCATCTACTGATGGAATGTTAACAAAACTTCATGTTACAAAGGCCCCACACCTGATGTTCTCAGGTTTCTGTTTTCTTAGAGCTCAGTGCTACTTGCGGGACCCTCATTCACTGTTTTTCTACACCTTATTTCCACATAATCTCTAAATATTACTTTACTTTTAGCTGTTTTAGGGAATTGCTTATGCTTCTAGACATTTAGCATCAGAAAAAAGGTCAGGCTGACAGACTGACTGGTGCTTCCTAGAGAAAAAACAAGGGTAGCACATGTTTCAGGTGGCAGTTTATGTGCTGAAATGGCTGAAGTGTGTTTACATCCACTAATGTGAGTTAATCAACAGAGATGGATTATGGGTTCTGTCTCTGGGGTGAAGTCACCCCGTCAGAGCCCTGACAGCCAGGATTGCTGATGGTCAGTGGAGTGGAGAGACAGAGTTCTTCTTCCACACCAGGGATCTGACCCAGTGGAAAAAGCTAGGAGGTCACAGAGAGTGTCAGCTATAGCGCGTATTTGGCACTCCTAATGGTATTTTCACCAGAGTTGCAGCGTAATGGCATCTTACTGTGCTTTAAAACTGAAAGAGATGTTAAATCGCACACAAACATGCTTTTACACTCTTGCCATATTCCAGTGATGAAAAGCAGCAGTGTTCGGCCACTGGTATCTGCTGATATCGTCTTGGATCCCAAATAAAACTATATCTCTAAAGCTGGAGTGCAGGCTGTCATCTTTAATTTCATGGGATTGTCAGCCACACTGTGGGAATGATAAACTGCTGCGCTCGTTGCATTAAAAATGATTCAAATTAGATCAAAATTATATAACTTACAGTGCTGTGAAAAAGTATTTACCCCCCTTCCTAATTTTTTTTTTTTATTTTTCACAGTACAGCAGGGAACAATGACTGGCTATTTCTATAGTGCTATGGTTATATGTTATATTTACAGTGCTGTACCTTGGACATTTTGCAGATTTAAAAAAAAAAATTCAATTGCTAATTGTTTTCCTTGATGATTAAACAACATTTTGTTGACTTGTTGACTTGTTTGCACATCCAAGTGCTGGAAACACTTAAACAGGCTTTTTTGATGTATCCCTACACATTTCTCTAGTAAATACACATTTTCATACCTCCATAGACTGTAAGTGCGTTTGTATGCAAGCACACATCTCCCTAGGAGAAAGGAAATGTAAAAAATATATAGCAGCTGCAAAGTCATTGCAGCCAGCAGCTGGGCAGATGCTGAGTAATCGCAGGGGAAAAGAGGTGGGTAACTACTGTGCACTGCTGTGACTCATGTTAGTCCAGTTTAGAGTATGTTTAACAGGGCAGGCAGTGCACGCAAAGTGAGGGTGAAACTCAAGATTCAGAAACTCACTGTAAACGTTTGGTAAATGGAAAGGCACTCCTTTATTTTTTTTAGATGACTTTGTCCTAATCATCAGTGGAGTCAACCCTGTAAACCCAGCAATCCCAGCACAATCCTCCATGACTCATTTGAGTTCTCCTCCCTTACACAGACAGGCAGCTCCAGACATGGCGATTGGCATATAGTCATTCAACACTGACATGGTGAGACAGATACTTAAGACTGACGCTTAGTGCTTGCGTTTTTGTGTGTGTGTCTGTGTGCACCATAGTCATCCTTACCAGCTGGGCATGTTGCTGGATTTCTGAGAGAGGTGGTGCCCGGGGTCAAGCCTCTTAGCATGTTGATAGACGAACTCTGAGCACCGATGGCTGAAGTGAACAAACAGAGTAATCAGACTAGAGATTGAAGAAGAATAGAATTGCTTGTTCAGTCAGTTAGTGATGAAACACTTTAATGACATGGGTTGTGGAAGGTTGCATGGAAGCGAGACAGTTGCACACACACCCTGTAGCACAGTATAAGTTTTGTTGGTAATTTTTCAGTCATTGTCATATACAGTAGGATGCATGCTGAGTTCTGTACATGAACACACCCTGGCAGGTAAGGGAATAGAGGGGTGTGTCCCTTCTGTACCAGCCCTCAGGATAATGCTCATTTTCCCATGCAGCACCACTCCCTACCTGTCAACAACACAGTCTGGAAAACAGCAGATTTTCTTAAATGGCTGTTATGAAGAAGGCAAAATAAAATAGTTTGACATTAAATGGATCAAGCATGAAACACTATACTCTGTGGTTATAAGATCTTCATTGTGTCATTTGCCTAATGCTGCTACAGTACACCATTTGAATTAAAAAAAAAAAAAACTCCCTGATCTTATATTCAGTTTTCTGCCTAAAAGGCATCTTGTTATATAATAGGTTTCTCTCTCAGTTGCAGTATTGTCATGAAATTCGCTACATCCAAATGAATGATATTCTGATGATGGTAAGAGGACTACAGTTTCACCACAATCTCATGTGGGAGATCTGAACAGGTGGTCTCTTAGCAACAACGTGCCATTATTCTTATGTGTTTCTGTCATATCATTGTGCTAAAAGACTTGCAGTTGGTGAAGGGCTGCAGAAGGCAAGTGAGAGGGAGGTGAAGTAACAGAGAGGGAGGTCACATAGGTTTTTGTATTGATGCGTTTCTCCCTTATGAAGATAAAAGGGAGGTGCTGAAACTGTCGTAACTGATGAAAAATGGCCTGTAAAAGCCTCATAAGGGGTTCGGTGTAAACCAGCCCTATCTGCTCTGTTTTGTCCCTGTAGTCTTGCATTAAGAAGTCATTTGGAGTCACTCAAATGAGGACACCATCAATCACTTGATTTACCTTATTTTCCTAGCAGTATATCACGTCAGGTGCCACTTTCCTTATAATATGCGATTTAATGGAGTTTAAAATGACTTCAGCTCATGAACATCTGCCTCCAGAATATAGTGTTTCAACAAGTTTATGCCTGCTGGAGCCTGGGGCCTTGAAAAGATTGCATTATGCACTGCAGGAGATATCGTAACATTCATTGCCTGTGGAACAGCAGATTTGTTCCCTGTGCCTTTGACTATGATGCAGAGAGGACTATTGCTCCACACACCCACCTTCTCTGCACGTCTGGGGGCGGATGGTTTAGAGACATTCTCTCTTTTCTTTTACTCATCACTGCTTTTTTTCAAGGGCAGAGACTGGAGATGTTTGGTGCTAAATCCAAAGCTACAATGTAATGATTGCTAAGAAGCTTTGTAGCCATCACTGACAGAAAAGGTGGATTTGAAGTCAACTTGTTAATGTGGCTATCGTCCTAAAATGTTATGCCACAAAAACGTGTACACCAGGATGTTATTTGCTTTATAGAAAGCATTAAATGCTTTATTATGGGGGTGGAAGAGAGAAGGAGATGAAGAGAAGGAAACATAGATGGAGACATTCCACATCCTTGTTCAAATAGTCCTTAATTACTGTGGAGGGTGAAGCTGTAATTATACAGACTGAAAGAGACAGAACCCGGGACAGAACATTTCAGTTAGTGCTGTGGACAATGGCCTTACACGCCTGTGGCTAGTGTTACTGTATGCTTCTGTGGCAGATGCTGGCTTCCAGTAGAATTGGCTACATTACGCCCACTAGGCTGACTGCACAGGAAACTACAGTGTGCCTAACCCCAGACATGGCATTGTACAGAAAACAGGAATTGCACGCATACCCACATGGTTGGAATCCTTCTAAAACTTTGTGAAGTCTGAAGTCAGTTGAAGGTTTACTAATTACTGTAACTGTTACTAATTCAACATTACCACTCACTCATGGCACTCTTTCTACTGTCAGTTTAAGCGATGCTTCTCTTGGCCCACACTGAAAAAAAGAGCAGGTAACACTTCCTTGAGTTAAGTCAGTTGAACTTAAATGAGTTAAGTTTATGTTAATAGTTAGATTTACTTTTTTCATCTTTATTTCCTGTCTCACTGTGATGTATCAGTATGAAATAATAGTCAGAGGGTTATTTTTTTTAAATCCCAAATAGCAAATACTAATTTACTAACATTTTGTTTGTGGGGGTGTTTGCAGAACAATGCACAATTTACAAGAGTGCAAACAGGGTGGAGGCATTTTGCATGTTTCACTGGTGTCTGTCGTCAGAGAGTTAAAATTACCAGTTGGAATGACCAGCATAAACGCAAGAGGAAAAAAACATCATCATCATCATTACAGGTGTAGTGGAAGAGGATAATAATTACTTTAATGAATAATTACTCTGTCTGTCTTTGGGATCACATTTGGTCTTATTCAGTGCATCCTGGCAGAAGCAGTAGCAGAAACCATAGTTTGCAGATAGTATCAGGAGCATATGTTCACACACACAGACACAGTAGAACTATTGGTTTTCGATTGGTAATGTGTTTTTTCGACAGATTCTTTTTATTTATCCTTTGCTTCCTCCTTTCCCAAATAACAGCAACCATCTGTGCACAAGCAGATTGCACATGTCTTTGAAACATATTAAATTCAGAAGCAATGACAGCCACTGCAAAATATCAGGCTTGATAAATTACATTGCGTGTGTCTTTGCATTTTCTCCTACATGTTTCGCAGTATTTTGCGCATTTAGGAAAAATATTTGTGAAGGCCCAGGTGCCAAATGTTTAGAGTGTTCAATTTCGCTCATTTGAAAAATGCAGTCCTCACTGCACACTAAGTCTGCAGGTGATATCAAGTTTGCACATTTTTGTAAACTGAACAAAAATCGGTTTTGGATTTTGCATTACATAATGGTTGACCTTTTTTCTTTTTTTGTGTTGGAGCAATATTTTTAGGAATTTGTTTGCTGGTTAAATAACTAAAGCTAGCAAATAAGACTGGCTCTTGGTTGCTGTGGTAACTAGTGCCTGTGTTGGGTTAATTGAGTGGCTAATGCAGGGCTGAGGAGTGGGACACACTATCTGCAGATGACAGCAATGCAAAAAAAAAGAGCAGATTATTTGCTGTATACAAAGGTAGGTAGGTACTGCATTTCAAAGGTGGAGGCAGGACAAGTAACCTGTTTAAGAGGTGACTTGGCTTCTTCTGCCCCATGGTAACCACTTGTTTTATAAAGCTATGGGTAAATCTGACAAAATTGTGCCCTTTGGATGTTTGGGAAAAACTCTCTGCTCAGGATATTTCCCAAGCTGGGAGACACATCTAACATGAAAAAGCATCGTACAGATTTTGAGCAACTGAAACTTATATATACAGCACACACATTTTGTGCCAATGAATATAAGATATATAAAAATATTCCACACGATTCTTTCCCATTCATTATTCCCATTATTTCTAGCTCATATTGTTTTCTGTCTACTCTCTGTGTTGTATGCTAATGTGATTTTACCTAGCGATACATAAAAGCGTAGTGCTGATTTTATTATCTTGGTTCTCTCAAACATTCTGCTAGTTCATGAATTTAAACATGACTTGTGACAGTGTCCAGAACCTCATACTTAAATCTCAGCTTTTTGTCAGTTTTTTGTAATAACTATCCTTTTATAATGCTTGCTAGAACGGAACAAAGAGATTATCAGAGGATAGGTTTCAATATCTCTTTCTATCCAGAGAAATAATTCACTTAATGTTATCAAGGTGAAAGGAGAGAACGCTTATTAATGGGATTTAAATAGGAAACTGGGATAATATCAGTTGTTGCGTGTTGCACGTGTTGTCAAACACCTCTAAATTTAAAACTGTTTGCATGATACTGTAATTTAACAGCAAGTACTGAAACTGTCAGCGTTTGCTTGCATCAACAAATAAGGAATTGCCTCGCACCTTTTGAAGTTACTAGAGGAGTATCTTTGGCCTGTTTAACATAGATGGCTGTCTGCTGCTGCCATGATTGATGCAGAATAGTATGTTCTGTAAACATCCATAACAAAAGAGCATGAGGGCTGTTCTCAAACTGAGCAGTCATCACTCAGCTCACGCTATTGAAACGTTTGCTCTCTTCATTACAGCTTGGAAAGGACGCAAATATTCACATGGTATTCTTATGTTTGATGTTCACCTTGGTTTCCACTGAAAGCGCATGTTGCGCTTACTGCACTATTAGTAAGGCTTTAGGCATGCAAAAAGAACGTTGTGGTATCTACTGTAAGTGCATATTTACATAAGTTGCTCTGAAATATTAAACTCAAACCCTGTCTCTGTGTTTTCTGTATTCATATGTGTGCATTTTAGTTATACTGCAGTAAAAAGTTGGCTGCATTCCCTTAACTTTGTACAGTAACCCTGCTGGTCAACCCTAAGTGGTTGTGAGATCCCCTACTCATGACAGTGCAGCTATATTTAAAAGAACTGATGCTAATCTGTAAATAGAAGACTGACATTGTAATGAGATGCAACTTTTCACAAGTGGCTGTTGTTTTGAAGTTATTGCAAGCAAATGTGACATTTCCTGTGATAACAGCAGGAATCGTTTAAGACGGTATTTTGTGAGGAGTTGTGACCAGAATAAGGGCAAAAAAATTAAACTTAAATGTGTAATAATACATTTCATTTGTACATTAATGAATACCTTCTATGTTTTCAACAAAGCATTACATTCAAGTATGTTAGAAACACACAAACATGAATCAATTGCATTTAAAGCTGCAATACACAACAGAAACTAGTGCTAGCATTTTGTAAAACTAACTAATTAAGCAGAAATAATTAAAATCCTGATTTTTTTTTTTTTTTGTTTTGTTAGAAAACCATAAATATCACTGCTGTGCTGACAGCCTGTTATAAGAAAAAAAATATTTTAGAGTTTTGTAGATGAAGAGCAATGGATTTGGAATGATAGCCATGCTCCTAGCTGCCCTGAGGCAAGGCACTGATTATAATTTTGTTTGCATAATTGATAAGTACATATTAACATTAATGCTGTTAACTGTACAAACTGGTTCTATGACTTACTGTGTTTAATTTCAGTAAACATTCCTCAAGTACGTCCAGTAACCTTATCCCTAAACATCACATTTTGTAATCATTTCCAAACATGGCAAGGTACAATTAGAGGTTTTCTCTTCAGAAGTTTTCTTCAAGCATACTTCAGTGAAGCCACTTGGATAACAATGGAACTCCCCCAGGAAACTGTTTAACCGAAGTGGTGAGACACCCACATTTTGACGTGTCTTGACTTGGTCCATTGTTCCTCATCGATCAGTGAAGTCAACCAGACAGGAGATTAGACTGTGACCTGACTATTTTCTCTTAGCACAGTAATTAGTTTAGAGTAAAGATCTGAGCTGTCCCTCAGCTGACTGGGGGCCACCATAAACTCACACTGCTCCTTATGAAGAAAAACAAGACTCTTATGGTTGTTGTTTTTGTCCAAATGCACATTATCCCCTTTCTTTACATTCCTTCCTGATTATGCCATTAGGTTTGGCTGCCTCTGCTGCCTGTCAGCACATGACATGTCCTTACATTCCAAACTTTGCAGTGATTGGTAGTTTCAGTGCTCATTCGATCTAAGGCATTCTCAGGCCTATGTCTGGTCGATACATAGAAGAGGCAACGAGGAGGAAGGAGTGAGAGGAGGGCGAAAAGAAATGGATGATGACATCTTGGCTTCTGATTGCGCGTGAACCCCCTGGTTCTAATCAGCTGGTGTTACTTGAAATTACTCCCATTTGCATGTCATTGCTGTTTGCCTGTGTAGGTGTAAGTGTACATGTGTGACAGAGGAGAACAGAGTGAGCAGAGATGGATGAATATCTCATAGTTTGAACTGAAAATCCATTTCATACAAAATGACCTTGTTTCATTTGCTACACAGAGGAGAAAATCATTCGGTTAGGGTGCAGGTAGAAATCATTTTAATCGTCTTAATAATGTTTCCCCTTATCTGCAGCCTTTATGCTTGTGCACTCAACTTCTCAGTATTCTTCCTGTCCCACCTTACAGAATAAAACAGTGTCAGACAGAGAGAATTAATTTTGTAGGAGACGTTTCTCTGCCCTCCTTTAATTGTCTGCTTTAATTTTTGAGTTTAGTGCTGATAATGAATTCATTCAGTCCTCATGTTGGAACTCACAAAATGGACAGGCTCTCCATATTGGGAAATGAAAAGATTACACTTCAGCCATGACAGATTTCTTATTTTATTATTTCTAATTGAAAGATGATACAGAGAGTGTTTGAATGGGAAGGGATGTGCTGCACCTGATTACATACCTTTTTAATAATTTTCTCTCTCTCTCTCTCTCTCTCCATGTCACACAACCTCTCATGGCCCCGTTTCCCAATTAGCTGCCACAATTAGGGTAACAATGTAGTACAAGAGAACTGGGATGACAAATTTAGCAACAATGGGACGAGATGAAGAAAGAAACTACCTCAGTCTTTTTTCCTCCAAGCTGCTTGTCATTTAAAATGCCTTGTAATGTATGTCTGTTATATAATAAATTGTCAGTGGCTAATCATCTAGTGCTTTATGCAGAGTTGTTCCATAACTCCATGTGTGTTTATACAGTGGCAGTGGGTCAACGTGTGTGTGTGTATGTGTGTGTGTTTAGTGTATCTAAGAAAGGCAGCCAGGCCTGTGTCAGCTACCTTTGGCCTCCTCAGTGGGAGATTGTGCTGTTATGATGCTGCACTGGGTTTTACTCTGTTGTGTAATCCTCCCACCAGTTTGAAACACCACCACGCTTTATTAGAAAGCCTTGTATTAATGTAGGTGTGAGTACACACACACACACACCTGGAAATGTTTGCGCACATTTGTGATGTGCATATTTATATGACCTTCCTCATCAATGAGATGCAAAGAAACATTTAAGAATAAATATTTCCTTAGCAAGGTCCTGAGGGATATGTTAGTCTTTTATCTTCCCGAGGCAGAGAGAGTAGGGATATCATTTTGTTGTTGTGTTGTGTACTTGAAAATGGGAAACTCCCTTTTATTCTTGGTGTAATAGACTAATACAACCAGATGGTAAATAAAGAGAAGTAATTTAAGAATAAGTTGCTGTTAAAGTAGTTTATTTTGCCCATGTTGCCTTTACTTTATGGTAGCTTAGGATAAGTTTATACAAATAATAAGCTGACATAATTCCCTCTGTTTAAAAAGGAATGTACAGTGTGTTGTGCACACGCTTTAGAGAACATTGTTCCTTCAGGAACAACAATTATTTTCAAAATAAAATAAATGGACTTGCTTGCATTTCGCCTGAGGGCTAGACCCAGTTATAGGAGGGTGCTGACCTCTGATTTCAGCTACTACTATTGTTACTCACTTCAAGAGCAGAATTTAAAGTTTAAAGTTAAAAACACTTAATGGACTTTTTTTATTTGTATGCTTCTACACTTCTGCAAACTATAGAAACAATTACAACGATTGGGTCATTTAGTTTATTGAGATAAAGCTGATTAGCAGCTGTTTTGATTTAATTGAGTTAAAATATTAGGCTTTTTGTAGTCACGAGTATATATTAACACACTGTATATATTTGAATGTCAATCTAAATAGATTGCCTTAAGTGATTTTGACAATTTCATTATGTTTCCATACCATCTGAAGCACAGATTAATTGATAGTGAAAACAATTTAGTTTTGACACTAGAAATGATAATTGTATTTAAAATCTACACTCATTCTTTTGCTGATTAACAAACTTTATTATCAGCACAAGCACACCAGTTTAATTAAAACCATAGACAAAGTCAAGCTGCAGTCATAATTGATTATGACTGACTGCAACTTTTATCCGTTGTGCCCCTATTTTTGTATTCTAGTTCACTTTTGCTGTTCCTACCTTGATATACAGTCTTAAAAGTCATAATAAAATAGTTACTGTTGGCAATGAAAGTGTCAGTGGTTTATGTCTGACTCATCTGTGTTTCTACTGTAAGTGGGTTGTGCTCGACTCATGCCACTTGAGCTATGACTCCTGTCGGGATACACACCACATCAAACACACATATGCATATACAGTAAATCATCCCAATCAAATCTTGCCTGTCTTTAAAAACAAAAACAAAAAACTCTAAAATAAAGGCAAACACAAAAACATTGAAGTCTGACTGAACATAAGACGCATATGATTTTTTCAGGATGAACTGCCATGGTTGTTTCAGGCTGATACTGGTGGCACCCTGCCATAATATTCTGCCACAGTGTGGATTCAGGCTAGAAGTAGATTATTAAGTGTTCTCCTGCAGTATTGCTGGTTTGTGTAGGGACTGCTGCTGCAGCATTGGTTGTCTCTCTGTCCCCCTGGCTGTTCCTGACTTGCTGACTGGGGACCGGCTAATTGGAGAAAGCCCTGAAGGAACACAGGAGGAGAAAGGAAAGGCGAGGTAGACAAGATATAGAGGAAACAATAAGAGATGTCATACATTGTGCATTCTCTGCACTTAGACTGATTTTATATTGCATTGTTGCTGCCATGACAAGAAATCTGCTCAATTTATAATAAGAAAGAGATCAGTTTCATATTTTAAGGTACTTTAAGGATACCAACACATGTTGTTGTCAAAAGAAACTCTTCTCTTTATAAATATATGTATGTAGTTTCAACAGCAATGTTGGCAGCACAACCTTTATTTACATAATTTATTCCACAGTAGCCTGTCTACTACGATGGTAGTCATTTTAAATCTAGTCTGTCTAAGTTTAAGTATTTTCTTAAGTATCCCCTTCTCTTGTATTTAAGTATATACATACAGTTGAGCTTTAGGAAGGCAGTGACAGAAACTGCAATAAGCTCAACAACTGACATACAATAAATACAGTTGAGTAGTGCCAGAAAGTTTAATTCCGTTTACCTCTGTATGCACTGGTGCCAACCTGCACTAGTTTGTCGAGATTTTTTTAATAATGAGAGCTATAAACTTTATAAACAACAAACTGTGGCGAGGAAGAGCTAGAAGGTCAGTGGCAGAAAGAGGAAGAGGAGGAGTGCAGGAGGGAGTGACGGCGTTTAACGTCAACATGACGGCGCCAGCCAGCACTGGTGGGATAATTTCCCCAGCTGCGTGTCTCAAATTTGCCCTGACAAACTGGCTGCACACACACCACAGAGCATGAATACCTTTACATTTAATTATTATAACCATCCCTAGTAGCCATGATAAAGTCATGTCATGATAAAGTTATCATGGCTACTGAACTTAGGCTTAGTGCTTAAGTTACTGTACCTGTTCAGAAGAAAATTTGCCAACTCAAAGGCTCCATCTGGACTCCAGATTGGTCTCCATCTAAACAGAAGCAGACATTCATGTCCAGAATAAACATTTCGAAAGAAACTTCATAAAGTGTTGATGTCTGAGAAGCCAATATTTCAACTTAACATGTTTCTGGCATGATATGGTAATTTTTCAATTTAGTATAGAAAATACATTTTGTTCCTTTTAATATAATAACCTGTACTGTATGTTGTACTAACAGAAGCAGGCATAAGCAATCACCAGTATATAAATGTAAAAGTATTATTAAGTAAAATTACCTAAATCAAAATGCAAAAGAAATAT
Source organism: Helostoma temminkii (assembly GCA_900302695.1). Classification (NCBI taxonomy): domain Eukaryota; kingdom Metazoa; phylum Chordata; class Actinopteri; order Anabantiformes; family Helostomatidae; genus Helostoma; species Helostoma temminkii. Next base: position 38,208 of record OMLM01003010.1, on the reverse strand, counting down.
TAACACTAAGGGTCACTAAAATGTGTGTAACCACCTTAAGTCCACAGGAGCAGGAACCATACAGGTGGTAAGGTGACCTGCTAACATGCTAACAATCCTTGAGTCTTCTGACAGTCTGCAGCTCAGGATCTATGGAAAGTGTCAGAGTTTGTACTTATGTAAGCTACTGAACAGAGTCTGCATCCTTCATATCCTTCATATATGCAGTACGTATGGTATGGAGGACAAGTCAGGGAGTTCATCTGGGAGACTGCTAATTAAAAATTGTAATGCTAATACTAATTTTACCATGCTTTACAGTGAAACCTTTAACCATTTCAGTCCCACAGTATAATAATCTACTCTTTAACAATGCTTTGTGTCTACAATTTAATACTGTTGAGTAGCTGTATATATCTCTGAAACATTCACAGCCACTTTGTTTTTAGTACCTATGTCCACTCCTCTGCCACCATCGTCCAGGCTTTGCCTCTTCTGTCTCCTTCCAGCTGGATTATTTCACTCTGTAAGAGGGCAGGATGTGGGGTGGTTAACCCATTCTTGGCCTTATTAACAATCAAGATATCCACTGAGTTGTTTAAGACATATTTTGTGCAGCTAAGGGATGTTTGTGTATGACAGAAATAGATGGGCAGAAATGAATAGAGAAAACTAGGTCTTTCTTCTCTTTCCTTGACCCCACTCTTCTAAGTGAAACAGCTACTTCCATTTTTTTTTCTTATTTTCTCTTTCAGACCATCATGGAGCAGTTCAATCCCTGCTTACGGAACTTTGTTGCCATGGGGAAGAACTATGAGAAGGCCCTCGCCAGTAAGTCCTTTTTTTTTTTTCATTTTCTCTGTGCTCCCTGTTTCACTGCAGGTTCAGGCAGAAAGCCAAAGCTGCACTTTCTCCGGCTATTTCTCTTTCTCCGTTTATATATAGCTATCAACCAATCTTTTCCTTTGTTTTACTATAAAAGGACAGTAGTCGCCTGCCAAATGGACAGGCCTTGTCAAATGGTGCACAACCTCTGGTACTACACTTAGACTATTAGTGCAGGTGTATTCAGGAATAAACAACAGGTCTCAATAATAAAGGTATAGTATAATTATTACCTTTCTGACAATTTCAACAAAAAATGGAGATATTCTAACCTTGTAAAAGTAGAGTTCATGGTAGGGCTGCTGTATTGGTCTTCATTAGAATGTACACATGTACCTACTGTAAATAACACTGACTGGAAACAGTTGCCAGAACCACCCACTCACACTTTGTTCTTAATTGCTACATACAAGCAATGTAAGAGAATTTGTGGTATTCACCAGTTTTTCTCATACTACAAATCATTTTCATTTTCAATTTCATTTTGGTAAGAATAAAATTCAGTGGTGCTCCAGCTCATTCCTGTCAAGGACAAGACTTGGCTCCATTTGAATTAATTTGCAGTGTTTCCCCCACCATTATATTAGCGGGGTGCTGCGCCCCGCTAAAGTCGCCCCCCGCCCTGCCTAGAAGGTCAAGTTAATTTGTTTAATTTTATTTTCTATATAACACAACAGCAGTCATTTAAGGTTACCCTTTCCTATAGAACAGGTCTATACCTTGTTCTTTTATTAACCAAACTAAATAGTCTGATGTTATTTATCTTATTTACATGACGGCATGTCAACCCTGTCTGCTAAAAGTTACGTTCCTATACAACAAAACTGCAACCTTGTTTATGTTTTATGAGAAACGTAATAGCAACTGGATTACGTTTTCTGTCAACATAATGACGATATGTTCACCATTAACCTAAATGATAAGTCGCAAATATGTTGATACGTTGACCCCCAACCCGCACCCCCCATGGCAGTGTCCACCCAATACAGTAAACCTAGGGGAAACACTAATTAGGAATTTAAAAATGGTACAGTTATAAAA